>MJUU01045099.1:18706-36525 GCA_002080025.1 Modiolus philippinarum
TATATATATATATATATATATATTAAACAAGGCAGTAGACTGAAGTGAACAGTACACACATTTAAAAGTTGATATTTCGAGACTTATCCGGCCCGTTATCAAAACACAATAAAAAAGTAAAAATACAGTGAAATAAAACCTATTTACAAAGACTATACTACAAAAAAATAAACAAAGTATCGACAGCTACATCATGGACGCTGTTAACTACAAGTGTAACATGTGAAGGGAAAAATAATTTTGTCAGTGTCTGTACATTGAATCTTACAAAATTCTTATTACTCTAACGGCTATAGAGCAAAATATGATAATATAACAAAAGAAAAAAATAAACAAAAAAACACAAAAAAAACAAAAAAACAAAAATTACAAAATGGGTAGGGGCGGGAAATTTAGGCTTGGGTTCTCTAAGCTTTTATGTTCATGCTAGATTTAAGTTTTTGCATCCAAAATCGTTCTTTCACCTGTCTTTGGGTCTCGTTCCAAGATCTATTTTGGTCAATGGCCACAACCTGCATGTCAGTCCAGCTATGTCCAGTGGTGTTAAAATGGATCGCTGTTGCCTGTGATTGTTCTTTTTTCTGTATGTGATTGCGATGTAAATTTATGCGAAGATTGAGGGAGTTCTTTGTTTTACCAATATACTGCTGTTGACATACGGAGCATGTTATCATATATATTACATTTTCAGATTTACAGGATAGATTTCCGAAAATTTTGTAAGTTTCCCCAGTTGCTGAGCTTTCGAAAGTTGATGTTGTGGCACTGTGTTTGCAAAGAAGGCAACGTTTATCTAGACAGGTCTTAAATTGTCCTATTTCTGGGGATTTAAGTTTTGCTCTTACGAGCATGTCCTTCAAGTTCTTGGGTCGTCGAAATGAAACAAGTGGGGGTTCAGGAAAAAGGATTTCATTTTAGGTGATACATGAAGAGCTTTCATGCAGTCCCGCGTAATGGCCGAGAGATCTGGGAGTCGTGGATGGAAAGTTGTAACGAAGGGGATGCGTGAGTTTTTATTCTTTTTATCTCTGTATTGCAATAACTGTTTTCTTTCTAAAATAGCAACACTATCAATTGTTTTTTGCACTTTGTGTGCTTTGTAACCTCTGTTGACTAATTGCTCTTTAAGCTCTCTGTTCCTCTTGTTAAATGTTTGGTCATCCGAGGAGATCCGACGTAGGCGGGTGGAGAGACTATACTGGATCGCATTAATACAATGTCTAGGATGACAACTGCTGGGTAGCAGATACGCATGTGTGTCGGTCGGTTTAGTATGCAAGTCAAAGCTTATTTTTCCGTCGACTAGTGTTGAAGTCGTATCGAGAAATGCGTTGGAAATTTCTGACACATTAACGGTAAATTTAATAGATGGGTGAAAATTGTATATAAATTCGATGAATTCATCAAGATGGGGTTTAGTATCTGTCCATTTTATCTCGATGTTATCAATGAAACGGAGCCAACTGTTCGGCCTGTAAGGTGCTTCCTGGAGCATACGCTTTTCAAGATCGCCCATGAATATGTTGGCATAAGATGGGGCTACACGCGTACCCATAGCAGTCCCATTCACTTGAAAGAAATGTTCGTTGTTAAATACAAAGTTGTTACGTTTTAACACCAGACTCAACAGATTAACTAAAGACTCCGTAGATGGTGATTGAACAGTTCTAGTATCCCATACTTTGCGACAGGCTTCGATTCCCTCTTCATGTGGAATATTAGTATACAAGGATGTCACATCTAGAGTCACTAAGAATGTTTGGGTGGAAGATTTTGGGACGGGGTTTTGTTAATATAATCGGTGGTGTCTTTGACAAAGGAAGGGAGAGATTCAACAAAGGGTTGAAGTTGGAGATCCAAATAGTGGGAGATTTTTTCAGTTGGGTGACCAATACAGTTTACGATAGGACGCCCTGGGATCCCTTCCTTGTGAATTGTCGGTAACAAGTAGAACAAGCCGGCTCTAGAATTAGCAGGGAGAAGACCATCAAAGGTCTCCTTATCGAGTTCTTTATTCTCAAGCGTGGAGCGAAGTGTTGATGCGATTTCGTCAGCATACTTCTTAGTCGGGTCAGTTTTTAACTTTTTATAAAAGCCGGGCTTAGAAAGCTGGCGGTTGGCTTCGCCAATGTAGTCGTCGGTGTTCATAACGACTACTGTTGACCCCTTGTCTGCTTTTTTAATAACAATGTCTTCTCTGTTTTCAAGGTTGCGCAATGCTTTCTGCGCACATTTCGATATATTAGAAACGGGGGTACTTTGGTGTGGTAGTTGGCGTTCCACTTCATCATGGACAGCTTCGATATATGCTTCCAAGGCCTTGGACTTACTGCACTTGGGTGTCCAGGTACTCTTTTTTTCTGAATATGTTGAATTTTTCTGAGTCTGTGTCCGAATCGGAATGATCGGAGACTTCATCCTCTTCCTGCTTACTTGAAAACTATTCTTTTAAGCGCAACCGTCTAAAGAAAGAGCGCATGTCTTCTCTTAGAGTATTAGCATTTAGTCGGCTTGGCGTTGGACAGAAGCCAAGTCCTTTAGATGGGAGAGATTCTTCATCCTTTGTGAGAGGTGTTCTAGACAAATTTAGAACGGGTGATGTTTCGTCTCCTTCATTCATCTGTCTTCTTTTAAACCGTCTATTTCTTCTCTTCTTATCTTCTTGGTTGTTCTCAGTTGGCACATGCAATGGAAAGACATATCTCATGTTATCTCTTTCAAATTTTCGTCTCTGTTTTGTTTCTAAATTAGCACTGTGTTTACTTGTAAAGTGTGCTATTTTTTCCAAATAAACAGAGAACTCAGCTGGAGAACAGGAATTCTTAAGGTGGTCTTTAGTTATGCGAATTTCTTTTTCAAAGAATTTAATTTGGCTCAAACAATCGTCTCTTAAAAGATTTAAAAGGTTTTTAGAACACACATCTAGAGCTGAACTCCATTTGCTATTGAAATACTGGGAGGTATGCCCGATGTTATGGGTCACTTTTAATTTTAGACCTTTAGGTATGATATTGTTAAATAAATAAGTTTGATAATTTTGATAATGGTGTTTAAGGGAAAAAAGCTTTTTGTTATCTTTCTTCAGAGAATTGAAAATTAGTTTATGACTCATGATAAGAGTGGATGTAATGTACAGTGAATGAGAAATGTTTTTTCTAAAAAATCAAAATTGTGATGGCTAATAAAATACAAATAAAATACAAATAAAACAAAACCAAAACAGGGAATAATGATGGATCAAAAAGATACAGTTGCTGTAACTATTATAAAATCATCTCAAAACAAGCAACAACATCAACATTCAACTTTTAAATGTGTGTACTGTTCACTTCAGTCTACTGCCTTGTTTTATTATTCTCACGAATTGTGCATCTTTTAAGATCCAGTACGTTGAATGTTGATGTTGTTGCTTTGTTTTGAGATGATTTTATAATAGTTACAGCAACTTATCTTTTTGATCCATCATTATTCCNAAGTGAACAGTACACACATTTAAAAGTTGATATTTCGAGACCTATCCGGCTCTTTATCAAAACACAATAGAAAAGTAAAAATACAGTGAAATAAAACCTATGGTTACGCGTGTAGCCCCATCTTATGCCAACATCTTATGCTATGGGTACGCGTGTAGCCCCATCTTATGCCAACATATTCATGGGCGATCTTGAAAAGCGTATGCTCCAGAAAGCACCTTACAAGCCGTACAGTTGGCTCCGTTTCATTGATGACATCGAGATGAAATGGACAGATACTAAACCCCANTATATATATATAAACTAAATCAATTCAATATCAAACAATTGTTTATAATTTTACTTCAAAAAGTAGGAATATAATTTTCATTTGAAAAACTAAAAAATCAATTTCTTATGAAATGCAAATAAATTATTTTGATGTGACTTTAGATGTAAATAAACAGTTTTCGAAATTTTCATGAAAATTGTCATTTTTATAGGCAAAATCCCCAAAACACACCCCTCAAATTCAAATGGTCGTCCCCTAAAAACAATCAAATATCGGATATAAATAAATGTATGGCACCGACAAGTTAAATGAAATAGACGCAATTATAACACTTTCCTTTTGAAAGAGCAAACAGCATACGAATGCAGATATTTCTGAAACCATTACGAGAAATTTTAAATGTCACGGAGTTTCGTATGTAACCGCTATGTTATCGTTCTATCTAAACTGCAATTTGTGGTTGGAAACTAAAAAAAAAGAAAAAAAAACATTTTGCAAAATAAATGTTGGCAACTGAGCTAAGATAACAATAAAAATAGTTTCCTTTTTTATTAAAAAAGAAATGCTTATGAACACTTTTACAATTTAAATGTATAAATAGATTGATTTTGAAAAAAAAAGATAATAATAGATAAAAGGAATTTACATGCTTTGTTTTGGGTCTTTTAACCTGGATATGGGATGTTGTCTCCTTGACATTTACCCCACTTCCTTTCCTTTTCATACATATACGGTAAAAAAAAAACAATGTTATTAACTGAGTTGCACTGTCACAATCCGCCACCGTGCAACACTGTTTTTTTCAAATACTGTGACTAACTGTCATGCGCTGGTACAATTAAGGACAGTGCATTACAGTAATACCAAATACTGTCAATAACTGACATCTACTGCAACAACCCGGGACAGTGCATGACAGTAGTAGTATAGACCGTGATTTACTGTATGTAACTGTTACAGTACTGCACAGTTAATCACAGTACTTGGATATTACTGTTAATGACTGTCCCTGATTGGCACAGTTCTTGACGGTTCTTAATAGATATTGGACAGTACTTCCACAGCAGAGAACAGTGAATGACAGATAAAAAAATCACTGTTCCTAGTACGGACAGTACTATGTTGGTTCATAGTGTTTATTAAAGGTCAACTTTAATATACATATTGCAAAAATGACAAGCAACCAATAAAAAAAATAAATAAATACAGCTAAAATGGTTACACCAAATAATTTATGAGTTCAAAAAAAACCTGTGATTTTAATTCAAATAATTTTTCTAGTATTAACTATTTGGCCGCCACTAAAACGTGGAGCTAACATATTGGAAAAATATTACGAAAACGCAGAGCCAGGTTAGCTACGCGTTTTCAGCACATATTTTTTTCTTAAAAAAAATCATGAATCTTCAAGACAAGAAGATATATCCCTCCGCGTTTGGTTTTGAGGTATGATGAGGGTGATAAAGATCACTTTTTTGCTTGTGCTGGTTTGCTCATACATTTAACTGGTCTTACCCTGACAATCTGCTATACATATACGCAATTTCTGATAAAAAATGACATTATTTTTATTGCATTTGTTAAACTTATAGCAAACTGTTGCCGAGTTCTTTTAAACACAATGTACGCTACTCCTCATGACCACCTCTGCCATACGTCAATGCATAAACGCCTTCGCGGGTATGTTAAGGCTGTTCAGCGAAATCTTGTCCTAAAATATTGGAATATAGAGCCAAATATACTAAAATTATCAGAATATTGCTAACCCTATATAGTTCTAACATGTCTGGGTGCTTTAACTATGTTCAACACTTTTGCCAGATTTTCAAACTAAAATAACTTCGAAACCCCAGGGTGTATATTTTTAAAACGAGAAGACTATGTCTGAAAAGTTCCACAATATAGAGGATCAATTCATTTAATTTTAGCTTTGTTGGAAAGAGAAAAGTGTCATGTATATGACAACCGTTATCCACCTTTTAAATTCTTCCCTTAATGACAAAAAATTAAGAAAACAATGAAATCGGTCTTCCTGAATAAATCGTACACAGATCATGATAGAGTGTAAAGAACGTAGGCAGATAGCAGTTTAAAAAAATCTATGAGTGAAGAGCGTTAAAATAAACCTAATTTCAAACATAAAAAGTGGCCCTATACTTTTGAACTTTTGCGTTGAAAATGAACTGGTCTTATTTTTAATGACGCCATAGTTTAGGTGACGTCAATATATATGGAATTCCACAAGGGAGATTCCCCTGTCGTTTGCATCATGTACTTGCGTGACTTTACCTTTCCTATGGCTTCGGATAGTAATTTCACAGTGTGATCGATTATTAAATGGAACATTTTGTCCAAAATTGGCAATCTTGTGACCCGTTATGATACTACAGTCCACCGTAGATTAAAATCCGTGTGGAAAAAAAGGGGGGTCTCTCAATGCAAAATAACCAAGACTATACTTATTTAAACGTTTATGAAAACATAGGTTGTTCCTGTTGTTGCATCTCTCTTTCTTTAGATTTTTTTTTTATTTCGTGTAGGTTTAAGGGTAATATAGACAGAAAGTTGACAAAAATTGACAAAAAAGCCTGGAACCCCGTTCACAAGTGACAAAAGCATTTTTCAAAAGACTTGATCTGACCTGGGACTAATATGAGTAACAGAGTCAAGCAGTGTCATTCCTGTCAAAAGTCTCATACGGTCCGCGTGAGACTTTGCAAAGCTTAGCCAAATCTGTGGTAAATTCCTTTGATCTTTTATTATTTTCCCTTTGATCTTTGAAAATTTTGGCAAATATTACACGAAGCAAATTTCAAAACTTGACAGTCTGTCGTGTAAGTAAATTGTAATATTTACAGAATTGTCAGTTCCAAGATGTATGTTAAAGGATTAATTTTCCAAATTGATGAGATATACAATATGCAACATCAAAATGTTACCGAGCCAACACCAATATACAACAATAAGAAAAAAACAGGCATACAAGCCCTAACAATAATCAGAATTTGACTCGTCTGCCACGAAACATTTACCCTGCGTTTTATAGAAATTTACCGTTTTTATCAAAATTCTAGCCTCATAAAAATACTAAGGCTTCATTCCGTGTATTGCACTTGGTGGATGTCCTTGATACTGGATTTGGCCTCCTATTTTGATATATTTGCTAATGAGTACTTCTTATTTTAGTTTTTTTATTATGGCTTTCCATATTTTTTTTTTCTAATGAGTTTACTCCTTGATCACATGTACAGCATAACGAAATATCTTGTATTTTGTGCAACTTCGGTATTTTTCTATTCTGAAGATCATCTCAAATTTCAATATGAGGTTTCTTGGCATTAAGTCAAGCCTGGGTTTTAATTTCGGGTTAGTGTCCCCACCTGTTTCAGAAAAAAAGGGGCCAAAAAGAGGTAAAATTGGATATTTTCGTCTCTGTGGACAGCATAACTTTGGTTCCAGTGAATTGATCATTTTTAAATTTTAGTGTGATGTTTCCTGGAACATGCTGAAGCTGGCGCCATCATTTTATGTTTCTGACCAAAGGGGTTTAATTCGGTTTTTTCACATATTTGACTGTAGAATCTTTATTATTTATCGGATTTTGATGGGGATTCTTTCAGTGTAATCCTAGAAAATTTCCAATCTGGAGTATGCCAAAGGATATCACATGGCATGTACCGTTCAGGTGATAAATGGGGCCTAAACGGGGCGAATTTAAAAAATTCAAATTTTATATTTTGAGTCCGATTTTGATTGAGTTTTTTTTGCAATGGACACCTTGTGAAAAAAAAAAACGAGTGCTGCACCACCGGATTTTTGTTGCCTTTCCAGCTATGAGGGGACCAACGGGACCAATATTTCAAACAAACGGATTGTCTATTTTTTCCCTGTGATTTCAATTGGATTTTTTCTGTAGATTCCTCTCCTTGTAAGCTTTTAGTAGTATGTAAACATATTTGGCGTAGCTCTTTCCGTTTCTGAGCTTTGGATGGGACATTTTCTTTGGATTATTCTCGTTGTAAGTTTTATTTTCACTGTTTTGGGTCCAGCAAATGACTATATCAAACTTTTTTGTGTCCATCTAATTACTGTGTGTTTTTTTACTGTGTCTACATTTGCTTTCAATTACACTTGTTTAAATTTCAGTGGTCGACATGCTGCGGTGGTATCATGCTGTGCTATGCGTAGCCCTTTATTTTGTTTTATTTTAGCATTATAAATCCTACCTACTTTGGAAAGAAAAACACTTGTATATATATTTTTTTGTCACTGTAAGCTGTTGCGCAATTATTTTTTTTTATAGATATACCTCTCCTAATTATTCTTATTGTCAGCTAGTACATAGATATCATGTACGTGCAGATAACACCCCTTGACCCATCTTTTAAAATTACGTTCATCATTTTCTCTCCGTTCAAGATTGTGGTTATGGAGTTAGTAGTCTACCTGTATTGACTTTTTTTTTATTTATTATACTATAGGTAGACGTGACAGATAAGGGGAGGTTTGGATACCGATAAATAAGTTTAACCCAAACTGCTGGCTTTTTTTTTGTCATGTTTGTGTTTTTCCTGTGTACATCCCTGGCTGATTGAGGCATGTGATTGTAATTTTTAGCCATTGTAGATGTTTCCTATTATCCTCTGTGTTACAACATGTATAGCTACTTTCAAGTTATTCCACTGAACAGTTTTTGTAAAGGACTCCTATTCATTCCTGTGATATTTGTATGGTTCAGTTTGCTTTGTGAAAACTAAGGGGTGACACGATACCAAGTGATAACTATAGCTTGACAGCCTGCATGGCCTTTGTGGATTGTATGGGCTAATATTAAGTGTAGCCATACATTTCAATGCATGCAAATAAAGAAAACATCTTGACATATAATTATAAAAAATTAGAGTGCATACCTTCTGGAACTTGGTGACTATCCACGAAGCATTCACTGACAAGCTTGTAAGGCTTCCACTGAAAAAAAAAATCTATTTGTTAACCATGTTGTATCAATCAGATCTTGATTTTAATGATAACTTCAAACGAATTCAATCATGCATGTATTGTAGGTCAATGAAACATAATTCATATCAATATCATTATGACTATCAAAGACACTTGCGCTGACAAAGTATAATTCCTTCACCTGATTTAGTATATTGGATATGTTGGATATGTAAATAAACCTATACTTTAACTCGAGTCATTCAAGCATGAAAAAAAAAAACATCAAAGTGACCTATTTCTTATCAGGAACCTAGTGACTATCAAAGATGCATGACTGACAAAATACTATTTTTATGACTGCTTTAGTATCTAAGATATGGATTCAATCATTGTTTTAACAAGAGTCACTCATGCATGAATATATAGATCAAGGTGACCTTATTCTTATCAGGACACTTTGACAATCAAAGATGCATTGACTAACAAAAAATTATATTTCTATACCTGCTCTAGTATCTAAGATATGGACTCGAACACAATTTTTAACCACAGTCACTCATGCAGGAAATGGGAGTCACATTGACCTAATTCTTATCAGGAACTTTGTGACTATCAAAAATGCATTGACTGACAAATAACTATTTCTTTACCTACTTTATTATCTAAGATACGGATTTGATCATCGTTACTAATTAGAGTCACTCATGCATGACATGTTGGTCAAAGTGACCAAATTCTTATTTAGAACCTAGGGACTATCAAATATATACATTGACTGACAACATATTATTTCTATACCTGCTCTAGTGTCTAAGATATGGACTGGAACACAATTTCTAACCCTTGTCAGCCATGCATGAAATGGGGGTCAAAGTGAACTAATTTTACCAGGAACCTCATGACTACATAGACGCATTGAATGACAAAGTAGTATTTCTGTACCTGCTCTTGTACCTTAGATATAGACATTAACACAAACTTTAACCAGAGTCACTTATGCATGAAATATAGGTATAGGTGATCTAATTTTTATCAGATATCTTTTGACTATCAAAGACACACCGACTGACAAAATGTTATTTCTGTAACTGCCCTACCATGTGTGGTATATCAGATATGGATAAACTTTTACCGGGGTCACTCGTGCATGAAATATAGGTCAACGTAACCATTTGTTTATCAGGTAATCAGGATCCTTTCTATTAGAGATGTTGCATCTAAGACGTATACAAAGGCGCATACGCATTGAGGCATCGCAAAGCCGCACATGGAGAGTAACATAAATTATGTCTTAAAGACCCGGCATCAGTTTGTCATTTTACAAATGCAATAACAAATGTAGTTTTTAGTAACAATTTTTATATAAAGCAAACAATATCACGGAAAGATCAATTAAATATATAAACAGCACAAACCGAAAATTATCTTCATTCCCCCCTCATACCTCAAAACCAAACGCGAAGGGCTTTGGCTCCGCGTCATAAAGATTGATTCACGAATATCTATTGAAAAAAATGTTCTGAAAACTCGGAGCGAATTTTTACTACTTTCTTATTTCAAAATGCTATAGCTTGCTCCGTGTTCCGCAGCCGGTACAGAGATGGTACAAAAAATCTATTTGAATTGATAGGACAGGTTTATTTTCTGATCTCATTATTATTTTGTGTAATCAATTTGTCTGGGTTTGTTGCGTTTTGTTTCATTGTTTTTTTCACAATACATTTATTTTACTTTTCAGTAAAAATATCAATAGAGAAAACAAACTCATATTACATGTCACGTATTTGCAAAGCTGAAGTATTGATAGATATACGTTTGCACGCATGACACAAGTGTATTATTGAAAGATTACGCATAAGATGTCTCAGACATTTAATCGCTCACTCTAATACCACAAAGCATTTATTTACCTTTCAGACTGCTCGATTCATTTCGGTGTACTCGTTGAGGTTTCATTGCCATATTTTTACGACTAAATACATAAATGAGAAGGCGGACAGGGTATAGCGAGACCTAAAGAAAGGGGGAGAAAAAAGAAAGGGGCGGGATAAAAGAGAAATGGGTGGGGGAAAGGGGAAGTGGAGGAAAAGGGGACAAAAAAGAGAGACAGAGAAAAAAGATTGGATAAAGGAGGAAAGAAGTGGGAGAAAGGCATCCCTGTCCGTCCCCCATTAATTCGAAAAGGCTTGAAGGAATTGGCTTGAAGGAAAAGGCATTCTTCGCAATATGTCAGCTATATCAGGAAGAGACCAATTTAATCTATTAAAAACAGTAATAAAAAGGTGAAAGAAAACAGTAGGTTACATGTACAAGCTTTCACTTGTGGCGTTAGTACTTGTTACTTTTCAATTATCTTTGCTATCGCGCACGTGACGACGCAAGCAGTTGTTCCAGATCTGGTGCCAGTAAGGGTCACATATATTCTAAACATCACAATGACAATTACAAAAAAGACAACACTTTTATAAAATCGGGGGAGGGGATGTTCATGATGAAAGAACATTTTTTTTATCTGCTTCGCAGCCAACGTAGAGTTAATACAAGAAAATTTATTTGAATTGTAAAGACATGTTTATTTTCTGACCTATAATTTGATGTTATGGTATTCGTTTTTTGTCTTACCATTTTTGTGCATTTATTTTATTTTGGTTGTTTTTTAATCTTACTGAAACAATTCAAAGGAGAGAGATGAAAAACTCGTATTACATGTCACGTGTTTATAAAGCTGAATTATTGAAAGATATACGTTTGCATGCTTGACACAAGTGTGTTTATCAAAGATCACGTATATGGTGTTTCAGAACGTTAATCGTCCATTCAAACACAACAACAAACAATTACTTTTCGGTCTGCTCGATTAATTTAGAAGTACGCGATGAGGTTTCATTGAAATATTAATAAATGGACAAAAATTGGAAGAGGTTTAAATGAATTTTTAAGGCGCAAAGGTACTGTTTGCATCAGCATCATTAAGGTATTTTTTCTACTCATCATTTCCCTAGGGACACAGGCTCTGAAAAAAATTGCCACTGCATATTTTTCATTGTTAAAACAGAATACACATCAACTCAAAACTCATACGTTATCACTCCTCCAATTCTCCTTGATTTAATAATCAGTCATCCCAAATTAACTTCCCCACAATTTTCCGGACACCCCCCCCCCCAAAAAAAAAGAGAACTAATCAAAGGCAGAAGACAAAACTTAATAGAATTTCCGGAAAGCTGCATTTGGTATACAGCACCTAAGAAGATTCAGATGTAAGGTTAAATCAGTTTTTGTCGCTCAATCCCCCTTTTTTCTCAGCTGTTTTGCTATAGTAAAAAAAAATACAGGTTTTTGAAGTAATTAATTGGCGGTCTGTTCGAATGATATGTTGTAGGTTCAGTCGTCAGTCATCGTTAGCGTATGTAAAGCACGAGACGTATATCCAGTATATCCAGCTCGAGTACTTGTCACGAGTTTATGTTTGAAAGATTAATATATACTTGAGTTACAACAACCTTCAATTTCAAAAGAACACTTGAACTTTTTGATTTCAAGCATTTGTTAAAAGATAGATCAATCAATTTGAATGGTGTTATTGAAAAATATTCGCAAGCTTTCAAGATGTCTTCCATAAGAGATTGAAGGCCCAGTCTCTAGAGAATTAAATTAAACACTTCCCAGTCATGGTATTCAGAAAAATAAGCAAAGACTGGTTAGATTTGATTAAGAATAGAGTGCTTCATTTGGCGACAAGTTTTTTATTTATACTGCCAATGTACCTATTTTTAGGAGACAGAAAAGAAAAAGCTAAGGGACAAACTCGTAAATTAAACCGTCTTAAATATGTGTATCGGCAATGCTCTTGTCACAGAAAACAATTTAAAATATAGCTACTTAGTGGAAAGCTAGTAAATCAGAAGGCACTTGACTAGTTGAAATCACGAGTTATAAATTGAAAGATTTGTCCCCGCTTTTATAAGGACGAAATAAGCGAAATAACCATCACTGCTAGTCTATTCATGTGTAAATCCCCTAAGAAAACTCAAGCTGTTTTGATCTTGCATGCCAGCTTTCTTTTCTCATTTGTGTTTCTTAATTACAAACTCATGAGAATCATTCACCTAGCTTTTCTACCCACAACAATCAGTGGACAAAGCACTTAAACCGGAAATTGATTTGAAATGTAGTCAATTATTCTGTTATAAAAAGTATATACGGGATCAAAATACCTAAAATGGTCCAAATATATATACACGTATACGTGTATACGTAAACTTTTCCGTAAACACATTCGATGCAAAAGGTCTACTATCACAGATGCATCCAATGACAAAATATTATCTATGTATCTGCTTTAGTACTGGTACATACATGTATGTACAGCACGCATGAAAAATTTAGTAACTTGAAAACAAGTACACCAACGTTAATTTGTTATGCATTACCTTTGTAATTGATGGCAATTTATTCGTTATCAATGATATGAACAAATTAAACTCCGGTTGTGGAAGCCAATCTTTTTCTCAGATACATCTTTATTTTACGGCTAGAAAAAATACCAAATTTATCCGTTGTTTTATCTCGGCAATTGTGTTAACATATAAATATAATAAAGTACCTTATATTTATGTTGTTATTCATACTACTTTAATAGTACATTGTTTGTATGACATTTATGAAATATAGGTGGATAGAATTCAAAACGTATACAGGTGTTTTCAAACAATTTTTTGACGGTCTCCAAAGGATAACGAAAATGATTTATGAGTTAGTCTTGACACTTTACATCATAAGTTCTACAGTAATTCCCAAAATAATATTGTTATACAAAAATCTAAATGACAATTTAAGAAGAGAAATAACTTACCTACTGTCCATCGTTAATATATACAGATATTATTCATATTCCTGTTTAATTCATGTAAGCAGAACAGATACAGGTAACACATGTTCTCTTTTTTGTTTGACCGATTTAATAAATATACGGTTCAAGGTCGAAACAAATTCGTTTATATCAGTAAGTATTTTGAGAAACGGGTTAAACCGGAAAATAAAATTTAATATAGTGAGTTGTGTTTTGCCTTATTTACAATGTTTACATGTATGTTCGTTTGATGCCTGTGCCTTGTGTTCAAAAATGTGTTGTATTCTACTTTATACATGGTGTTTATTTGTATATTTGATCGATGTTTGTGACTCGTGTTATGCTAATTATACATCTATTCTGTACGTTTCAATATGAGTAGTACATTACATGTGTCTTCTATGAACTGTCAGGGCTTGGGACAAAAAGATAAAAGGGAAAGATTATATTTATGGGCTGAAAAGCAAAAATGCAATATTTTGTTTGCTCAAGAAACACACTTCACTGCAGAAAAATCGGTTGAATTTTAAAGGGGTTTTAAGGGCAATATTTACAGTAGCTATGGAAATTCTAATTCTAGGGGGGTATCTATATTTATTAAAAGTAATATTAATCACTCAATAATAGATAAATATAAAGATAACGATGGCAGAATAATTATGTTGAATATTGAAATTGATGACAGTATCATCACCCTGGTAAATTTGTATGCACCAAATTATGAAAAAGATAGAAAAACATTCTTTAGAAAGGTAACAGGTATTATTGAGAAATATGCATTGGGTATTTTAATAATAGGAAGGTAAATGAACGAAACCTTAAGTAATATGGATAGACGGAATAATACTAGAAATAAGAAAATGAATAAAACTGTAAATAGTTTAAAGATTCTTATTAAGAAATTTAATCTAATAGACATTTGGAGAGTATTAAATCCAAAAATATATCAATATACATGGAGAAGAAAAAACAATAAGGATATTGCTAGTAGAATAGATTACTTCTTAGTTAACAATGATTTAAGGCCGAATATATTAAAAGCTGATATTAGGCCAGTTGTCATTAACTATACTGACCACCAGGCCATCTCATTAAAATTAAATCATAGATGTAAAAATAAAGGTAAAGGTTACTTTAAAATTAACACAAGTATATTAGGTGAAGAAAAATATAAAGAACAAATAATTAATTTAATAAATAAATACAAACAAAATTCTCAAAATAAAGAATTAATGGTATTATGGGACCTATTTAAAATAGATGTTAAGGATTTAACTATAAAATATTGTAAAAAAAAGATCAAAAGAAAGAAATGATGAAATTTTAAATCTAGAAAAAAAAATTTAAATTATTACATAATATAATAGATGAACACTGAAGACATTACATACATTTCTGGCAAAATTGATACTATAGAAGAAGACTTAGGGAAATTATATTCAGATAAAGTAAATGGGGCAAAAATTCGATCTCGGGCAAGATGGGTTGAAGATGGGGAAAAAACTCTAAATACTTTTTGGGATTAGAAAAAACCAGGCAAACTAAGAAAAATATTACTTCTTTAAAAAATGATCAAGGGAATTTAGTTCATGAACAAAACAAATTTTGGATGTAGAAAAAAAATTATTAAAGTAATCTGTATGCATCACAAAACCCTGATGTTCAGAAAATAAATGAATATATAGAGAATACAAATGTTGATTGTATTTTATCAGAAAATGACGGACGTAATTTAGAGGGTAAATTTTCAATTGAGGAATGTACAAAGTCTGTGTTTAGTATGAAATTAAACAAATCTCCTGGAATTGACGGGCTCTCTGTAGAATTTTATAGAACCTTCTGGAAATATCTTGATTCTTTTGCAGTAAGTGTTTTCAATAAATGTTATGAAAATGAAGAATTAACTGCACGACAAAAATTGGGGTTAACTACACTAATTTATAAAAAAAAAGATGACCCTTTTGTTCTTGATAATTATCGTCCAATTACACTTCTTAATATTGGTACAAAGATTATTGCCTATACAATAGCACAAAGAATTAAACCAATTCTATATAAGATAGTACACAATGACCAAAATGCTTACATTCGTAATAGATATATAGGTTTTAACATAAGACAAATTCAAGATATAATCGATTATTCAGATAAATTCAATGTGGATGGGGCTATTTTATTTCTTGATTTTTCAAAAGCTTTCGACTCTTTAGAATGGGAATTCATGTATAAATCTTTAATTAAATTTGGATTTCAAAATTCGATTATAAGTTGGATAAAAACACTGTATAAGGATATACAAGGATGCATACTAAATAACGGATGGATTACAAGTCCCTTTAACATACAACGCGGGATCCGACAAGGGTGTCCAGCAAGCTGTATACTTTTCATTTTTGCTGTAGAAATACTAGCATGTAGACTTAGACAAGATACAAATATAAAGGGAATTCAAATAAAAGTTGACGGAAAAACACATAGTCTGAAAATTAGCCAGTTAGCAGATGACACTTCTGTCTTTGTTAGTACAAAACAAGAAGTCTGTAGTGCACTTAATTTTATAGAAATATTTGGTTCATTATCTGGTCTTAAATTAAATAGGAATAGAACAGAGGGCATGTGGTTAGGGAGGTTAAAACACTGCAAAGAGAAGATAGGGAATATAAAATGGACTCAAGAGCCAATAAAATGCTTGGGGGTATATTTTGGTCACGAGAAGGAAAAGTGTAAGAGATTAAATTTAGAAAAATATTATCTGAAATCTGAAAAATTAGTAAATGATTGGAACAAAAGAAATCTGACTATGATTGGAAGAATTACAGTAGTAAAGTCATTGATTTTGCCAAATATTACTTATGTAGCTTCAGTTACCGACATTGACAGTGCCTATTTATCTAAGTTTGAAACACTTATTTATAAATTCATTTGGAACAGAAAACAGGAAAAAGTTAAACGGAATACACTTTGTCTGGATTATGAAAAGAGGGGTTTGAAAATGATTGATATTGGTAATTATATTGATGCAATTAGAATCGGCTGGGTTAAAAAATTAATTTACACAAATGACTGTAATGCAAATTGGAAAATAATACCATAATACTACTTTAATGAATTTGGGTCTAATTTCATTATTTTTAATATGAGTTTTGATAATTTAAATCTTATTAACGGAATTAAAGATGTACTACCAGATTTTTATTTACAAATCGTTAAAGCATGGATAAAGGCAAACCAAATTGACATATCAGAACCAACAAAAATGAAAGATATCAGGCAACAAATAATTTGGGGGAATAAATTCATTAAGTAAGGGGGGAAATCTTTAATCTATCCAAATTGGATCAAAGACAATATAGTTTTTGTTAATGATCTAATCGACAGTCAAGGTAGAATTTCCCAGGTTTATATAATGAATTAACTTTCAACTTTATCAAACTGGTTTTCGGAATATTCAAAATTGATTAAAGCAATTCCGGTGAAATGGGTTTCTGTTTTAAAACAAGAGGATTCTTTCAAAACCATAGTGCAAACAAACACAAAATTATATTTGGAAAATATCAAAAAAACAAAAATTTGACTTGGAGAAGATGTCTTCAAAAGAAATTCACAATATATTGAGGTTAAAAGTATATGAGAAACCATTAGGATTTTCAAAATGGCAAACTCGGTTACCAATCGAAGATTTGTCTTTAAAATTAAAGTATACTTTGCATTTTATATTTACTATCTTGTGGACGAATAAACTTAAAATCTTTCGGTGGAAACTTCTGCATTTTATTTTACCCTGTAAATACCTTTTAGAAAAATGGAAAGTCACTGACAATAATGAATGCAATATATGTAATGTAACAGAAGATTACGAACACTATTTTATTACTTGCACCTATTATAAATTATTTTGGAAAAAAAATCAAAGACATTCTAAATAAATGTAAGATCGGATTACACGTTATAGATATGATCTTCCTGGTATTTGGCTATAAAATTAATTGTAGAAAATATGACGGGCTAAATCTCTTTTTAACGGTTGTATTGTTTGAAATTTATAAATGCCATTATATTTCAGACCTTAAAGCAAAGAATATAACTGTTTTCGATTTTTTCAGAAAGAATTTGAAGAACAATTGTATACATGTCCCGATAAAAAAATATTGGATGGCCCTTTTATTAAGAATCTACGAAAAATATTAATTACAAATTAAAGCGAATAGAGAGGGGAGCGAGGCGTCCCTTAAGGACCAAGGACAACCGGACAACTTGAATCCAGTGCCAAATGAGCTGTTGT
>MJUU01045099.1:41103-55904 GCA_002080025.1 Modiolus philippinarum
TAGGATAGACTACATATTAATTGTTCACATTCAAACTGCACTTACCTTCATTAATTTTATTTAAGAAGTTTATAAATGTTAAATGTGCAGAAACAGCACTTGAAAAAGTGAAAATTCCCGATTTTGCCACCTTGATAATCCATAAGAAAAAAAATAGCGCAATCATTTTTTTTTATCATTCAAATCTTTTACTAATTAACTGTAATCTGCATATGCGGGGTAAAGTGCCCAAAAATAAGACAAAACGGGCTATGTTCGAAACGGCTAAAGATCCTTGTGTGCCTCGACCCTGTACACCTATCAGACATTAAGTTCATAAATTTAAATTATGCCTTGATATGCCTCAAGGAGTAACATCTCAATAGCAGCCTTTGAATAAAATTATATGGAAGACCGTAATGCGATAGTAAATATTCATAAAATAAGTCCGCATGACCAAAATTATTGAAATAGGAGCAAAATGCAGTTCGAAGGACATCCAGTGAGTGCCATACACGGAATGATGCCTCAGTTTTCTAAGGAGTAAGGATTTTGATAATAACAAATTTCCACAAATTGCAAGGTATTTTTTCACGTCAAACTAGTCTCCCGATTGCTCTGGTGAATACACATGGGACTCCAGGTAAAGTGAATCAGTCAGCGAATTTGTTTCAACCTATAAAAAGTTGCATAATAAACAGTAGATTTCGTTATGATCTACACTTGTTTGAAGAAGTTACCTCTCACTAGCAGCATTCAAATCAAATAATATGGAAAGCAATACAGAAGGTAGCCGTAAAAGAAGTACTCATTAGTTAAAATATCAGAATTGAAAGATCCAGAAACAGAGAAATTCACCGACTGGAAGTTGTCTTTTTGATCCAAGAAAACTTATTTGAATGCATTTATTTAAGGTTTGGTGTACTTACAATAATTGTTATGGAATCGTTTTGTTCCAATTGGTTAACCCGTTTCAGATATCTTTAGATGTATTCCTAACAGGTTCCCATTTTAAAATATGTTCCCGTTTATGGATAAATCTGATTTAGGTAGGAACATAGAATCACAAACCTTAACAGGATTGACCAAAGAAACTTTTTGGACCAAGATTTTTCCCAATTAGCTCACTGGTATCATAGAACTATAGTTCAGTTTTATAAGACAAATTAAAGAATATTGTGTTCAGGTTTGGTTCAACCTAAACCGTTTGTCTCAGAAGAAAAGATGGTTCAATGATGAATTAGCATGAAGGGACGACAGATGACGGATGCGAACTGATGTCATAACCACATGCTACCTTAAGTCAGATGAACTAAAAGACAATTAAATAATACACATATTTGAAAACTATTTTGTTGAAATTATACTACAAATTAAATTCTTCATAAAACAGATTATTAAACAGCTGTACTTCAAATACATTAAAATGTATGTTGATATATTTTAATTTATTCAAATTATTTTAAAATTTCAAAATAGTTTAAACATCAAAATAAAAACTTCCATCTGAATGCATTTATATTTCAATAAAAGTCAAATATCGATATATCCCGTGTCTCTTTATAATGAATCTGTTATTAACAAGACTGATATTAGCATAAATATTTCTATCGTTAATATAATAACTAAATTTTAAAGTGCTTGCAGATGGCCGGTGACTAGTTAATATAATTTATATTCAGGAAGCATTCATATGAAAAGGCGACACACCTTTTCATAAACATTTTATGAAAAAGAAAACGGTTAATGTGTCTGCTATTTATTAGGTGTAAAGCACGTCGTCTCCGACAAATCAATTTAAATATAAAAAAGTTATTAAGCTGAATGCTTTTAAATTGAATGAAAAGAAAAACATATTAGCCATCTTTTTCCTTTTACTATAATTTATTCGTTTTTATGGTTGATATTACTATCAGAAATATAAATCTGTAGAAATTATGGGTGTTGACTACAAGTTGTTATTTTGGGAAAACATTTTATATGGCTTAAACGTGAGAAACTTTTCATTACTATTATCACAAAAAGAAACGAATCAATGCCTCTGCTTGTTTCAACAAAACAGGATGTAACTGTTTATTTTAGAGACGAACGTAAATACAATTTCAACATCTAACAGATACATGCTAATTTTAGAAATTAAAAATATTTGAAACATTAAAAAGGTTATAATAACTACGAAATCTTATTCACAAATTGTAGAAAAACTGACTCGAATAAAATTTATTTTTTTTAATTACTGTTCATATCCAATTTGTTTAAGAAGGAAGGCTGAATGCTTTGGCAAATCTCTGCCATACTTTCAATGATGTACCTGACATTCTATATAAAGTATTTGTAAGTTTATAGCCTTGGCAGTGTTGCTTCATTCACAAAACTCGCTTTATAGATGTGATCATGGATTAATCGCTTTAATGCCCATATCTTGGTGAATCTGGTGTTCGGCTCATTGAACCACTTCTTGTGTAACTGTCCACTTATATCCTCCGGCTTACAATACTTTGTCGAAATGCTACGCCATTGAAGGATGTGCATGGTGTAATATAGAGTATGGTTGCTACTTGAAATTTTGAAGGATATAATAGTGCATTTTGGCCGAAGCATTACAATATACTTTATGTTCAACCGCAACTCATGTCTTCTGCAATAAATTACTGAATTTCGATGATATGTGACAGAGTTGTATTAATATCAATTAAAGATATGCAAAAAATCATTAGGGAAGATTCTTCCGTGTAAGATCTTCAAAGTAATCAGGGACATTAATATTTTCCCAAGCAGAAAGGGAGACAATTCAACTTGAAGCAAATTTTCTGTCAAAAAAGAATTACCTTGTCGTTGCACGTCCTTTTATTAGGCTCATTGAATTTTCATGTAATGCTACACTGTTGTATACAACCTGAAACCTGAGGTGTCTATTTAGTATTATTATATAGTTTACGTAATATCTCTTGTAAATTTAGATTTCAAGCGTTTAAAAGCACGCGCTAGAAAGTTAATGTAATTACAACATGTAAAGAACTTTTTCAAATTGCTTAAAAAGGATGAACAAAAACAAACCCGATCTGTGAATTTGAAAAGCATAACATGAGCCCGGCACAGAGAGGAAAAATGAAGAAACATGCACACATACAAACATCAACATCACGGAACCCAATGAAAACCATTGTTGAGATTAGGTGCACCGGTGGAGTAAGCATTTCCTATCCTTATAAGACACCCACCGTATTTAACATGTCAAATCCGGTAGTAAAGTCAAATCCTGTAGAGAGAAAAAAAGACAAACTAGTGTAAAAGAGAAATATCTGTTTTCATATGGGAATTATATCCCATAGCGGTCAAATAGATCGTAATATCTACCGCAAAACATCTGTAGTGATAACTACTAGTTATTGGTACCCTAGCTTCAGTAATATATTTGTAAGCGACCGAGTTTTATCAAGGTTGTCACTGTATCGACCACATGCCTTTGAATAAAAAATTAGTTTGGAGATGTAAATTCCATATGTCGGTGCTTTTACAATGTTGCTATAAAGAAAAGGGAGGCTGACTATTGGAAAAGTGAAGTCATCGGGCTTGATATTTAAAGCATAATCAAAATATATGATAGATTATTAACAGTAAACCCTTATTAAGTTATATAGTTATTTTCTTTATTATATTTGTTAAATCCTTAAAGTCCCAATTTCAAAAGGTCCTAATAAATGACTTAATACCGAAGTTACTTTGAAAAATTGATGAGAAAACGCTAAGATTGTTGTAATGATTACCAAGTGTTTGAAAAATCAACATGCTCAGAGCATTAGTAAAATGCGGAAAATTTAATGCATCCGCATTAGGCCATTGGCTGAAATTACTTAACGTGTTCCCCCCTCCTAACGTCAAATTTTGATTTCTCCTAGACACGTAATAGTCTAGGTTGAAATGTTAATTGTGTACTTATTCGTGAGAGATTTTCTCATATTGATATACTATCATACTTTCAAATTTTGGCATTTATTTTTCGTAATTTCGAAATGTCATTCTGACCAGCTGTTTAAAGTGCCCACACCTCTCTATTTTAGAATGCCAAGTTTTCTTACAATCGACTTGATGAATGTTTGTCTGTGTGTTGTAATCGTAACTAGCTTAAGACACTGGTACTTTTGTAGGGCAACGGATGATAATGATTGTAAGAGCGATTTGCAAGTTTAATTATGTTTATTTACAAACCCCCATTAACGACGTGAAAAAAATGGATGTTACGCTTTTCGACGATTAGCAAAGAATTCCGCTCAAACCGGTGATAGGGGCCGTCTTGAACTTACTCTGACTATAAGGTATGAGCAAAACTCGTTGTTGAAGACATCATTTCGACTTCAAGATGAAGAACAACAATAAAAGAGTAGTTCCTTTGCTTGTTTATACAATACATATGTAAAGATTTTTCTCATGTGCATTTACTCCAACTCTTTCCATTCACCATTAATCAGGTTAAACCGATACGGATATGTGTTTCTTTTTTTTCTGGAAGACTAACACTTAAATTGTTTTTGCAGGTATTATAAACGCATCACTTGGAGTGATGTTATGTAAAAAGTAAGTAATTTTGAACAATACATGATGATTTTTAGTATCAAAATGTTCTAGATAAAGTGGGTCTATAAGGTTTAAAACATCCCAACGGTAACAGTTTCAATAACTTGCATGCATTACAAGGGACTCTGAAGGTATGGTTGTGTTTAGTTTAAATTGTACATGTCCGGGTTCGTATCAATCCTTTTCGTTTTTGGCGAGAAAACAGCAATGTAAAAAGGGTAAATGACTACATAAAGGGATTTTTTCAGATATGAGCAAGGAATAGACTAGAGTTTTCCTAACAAATATTACACAAGCATCTTAACAGACTTAATTCTTTTCTTTCTTTCGTTGGTCTTTATCCTTGATCAAGGTGCAAAAACAAGAGGAATTTTCACTTTTTACACGAAATCATAACTTTTTGGACAATTGATATATCTAAAAAAAAATCTCTCTACTTGTACAAAAAATTTATAAAAATCTAAACTTTTGTGAAAATTTAGTGTGTTTTCTTTTTTTTTTTTTTTTTTTTTTTTTTTTTTTTTTTTTTTTTTTTTTTTTTTTTTTTTTTTTAGAATTTTGATACAACTTAATGTAGTCTGATGGCAATAAAGAGTTCTTATCCTACATTTGCCTTTCGTAAATTAGGTAAAAAATACATCCTGTTCCACCATACACATACTGTTCGTATTAACGTGCATTGTTTTCAAGAGAGATATAAAAGGACTAAATATCGATGGGGTCATAAACGGAGGGGGTGCATGGAGGTTTTTCCAATGCTTTTGTTGACAAAGTTATAAATTAATTCCATCTTCATGTTAATATAATAAAAATAAAAATAGTTTAAGCGACTACTCTTTTCAAATGCCTGTAAAAAGTCTGGACAGTTTCGTTTAACAGTTTGGTCTGGTGATTACCAGTTGCCAGATGCAGTTGCATCGGCCCAATGGTTATAAATTACAACATGTACCCAAATTGGATAATAATCAGTACATTTTGTTATGCAGTTTACGTGTGCTAAAGGGTAGCCTCTCATCTTATCACAGCATAAGAATCAAGTGATATCGAAAGTAATCATTCAAAGTAGTGAAATACGTACTCATTACTACAAATATCGAATAGGGTGCTTCATCAACCTAGTGTAATTCATGAAAAGAAGCGTCAGTAATTTTTTATAGAAGGCGAGGTTATTTTTTTATGTCTGTCAAGCCTGACTTTTGGGCCAGTGAATACCCTAGGGATATCTGGTCCACAAGCAAAAACAACAAATTCCCAAATTGTATATTAAACAACAATTTTCTTTATACAGTACACGTGTTTAAAAACAAAAATACTGAACAGGTGTTTAAAGGAAAGTCATTATCCAAAAGTAGTCAAAAAAGAAGAACTAATTGCAAAAAATATCGGCAGGAATGAATGATCAGTTTTTTTAGGGGATTAAGATTTTGATAAGCACACTTAATTTCTATAAAACGCGAGCTTTTTTTTTCTTGTCAGCAAGTTTGAGTATTGGGTTGGTAAATACCCTCGGGGACTGATGGTATCGGCCCAATTATTCCAAAATGCCCCCCNCCCCCCCCCCCCCCCCCCCCAAAAAAAAAGAAAACAAAAACAAACAAACAAACACAAAACAAAAAAAAAACTCCCATATCTCATACTACACCCTACGTCCTTGAGGTTGTCTTAAAATTATTATAATGCATGATGGGGCTCGTCGTTAAAAGAATCATTAATACTTTAAGATACGGAAAAATAACAGAGCCAACTTTACCATCTATTTGTATAGATATTGTCTGTATACATTTACACCATGTTCTTTTATTAATTAGAGGTTAATGTTGATAAATTCCCTAAAAAATAAAAACAAACCGTGCTCATTTTGTACACATGGTAATTCTTCTCTATTTTCTTTCAAGCTGATACTAAATTATCTTCTTTGTCAATATATTAAAACGGTAAAACATCTGATTCATGGGTATCAAACAAAACGTGACAAATAATCGATTTTATAGAAAGCATTACTAACTCTGTGATGGATTCGCCTTTAACACCTGGACTTGATGATTTAAAACACAGTTTTTTTAATTCTCCAGACGTTTTCATATCAATTGCACTGAGGACCCATTAGTTGTCAAAAAAGGCTCTTGAAGTATTTTCAAAGGACACACCATCATTTAATCAAGAAAGGGAAATATGCTATGCTTGAATTTTACTTGTGAATCTAGCAGATGCGTATGCGTTTGAAAGATAAATCCGTTAATCATATCCCAATATTGGAACTCTGTTTGTTCCTTACAACAGACAAATATATTACTGACTTGTAAAAGCTTGTATAAGACAGCTCCACTATATTTTAAAATATAGAAAGTCTTGTTCGGAAGTTGGTTGCACGGTAATGGATTCCAGCTCAGCTCACGGGTTATAATTTCTAAAACAAGTGCATTGGTAAACAAGTGTATGATCAAAACGTGCTCGATATTTTGATTGAACCCCTTATTGACTCACTGATAGTGAAACGAGTTCGCTAAAAGAGGAAGACATGCCTATCCTTCTGGCTCACTTCCGGTTTCTCAGGAGTTGATACTACAAGTGGCTTTGTTTTGGGTGTATTTTCTATTTCAGTGCCTTGTGACTGCCTCATGTCTTAGTTTTGTGCAGTTGCATTTGTTACTTAAGGGTAAATCATCCCACGTTGCTTGATTGACCTTTAGTCACTGTACAGTTATATTTTCTACTGAAGAGTAAGTATTCAACGTTGACTGATCACCTGTTGTCATTGTGCAGCTACATTTGTTACATAAGAGTAAACCATTAAACGTTGATTGATTCACCTTAGTATTTGTACAGTTACAATTGTGACTTACGTGTAAACCATTCAACATTGATTGATTCCTCTGTTGTTATTGTGCAGTTACATTTTTACTTATGTGTAAACCATTCCACGTTGATTGGTCCACCTGTAGCCATTTGGCAGTTTCATTTTGTAAATTTTGTCTAAACCGGTTGATTGATTCATCTTTAGTCATTGTGCACTTACAATTGTAACTTATGTGTATGCCATTCTACGTTGATTGATTCACCAGTTTTCATTGTTCAGTAACATGTGTTACTTATACGTAAACCATTCCAAATTGATTAACAAAACTGTATTTATTGTGCCGTTACATTTTGCTACTTAAGTGTAAACCACTCCATGTTGATTGATTCACCTGTAGTCGTTGTGTAGATACATTTGTAACTTATATGTAAATCATTCTACGTTGATTGATTCACCTGTAGTCATTGTGGAGTTACATTTGTTACGTAAAAGTAAACCAAACCAGGTTGATTGATTCACCTGTAGTCATTATGCAGTTACATTTGTTACTTATGTTGAAACCTTTCAACGTGATTGACACACCTGTAGTTATTGTACAGTTACATTTGTTACTAAATTGCAAGCCATTCCACGTTGATTGATCACTTGTAGTCATTGTGCAGTTACTTTTGCTACTTATATGTAAACAACTCAAAGTTGAATCACATTTTGGCAGTTACATTTCTTACTTTTGTGTAAAGACTTCCACCTTGATTGATTCACCTTAATTCATTGGCCAGTTACATTTCTTACTTATCTGTAATGCATTCCAAGTTGATTAATTCACATGTAGTCATTGTGAAGTTGTATTTGTAACTTATGTGTAAACTATTCCTCGTTGATTTATTCACCTCTATTCATTGTGCAGTTACATTTGTTGATTATGTGAAAACCATTCGATGTTGATAAACTAACTGTAGTCATTATGCAGTGACATTTGTTACTAATGTGTAATCCATTCCACGTCGATTTCACTGGATGAATCGATTGATTTACTTTAAAAAAGTCTCATTAAACTTGAAGTTTTAAAATTTATTATACATTAAATGCATATGAAATCTATAATTAAAGTAGCAAAATGAAAATGTAAGTATGCTGGAAATTTATCATCATTATTTTGCATTTAATATAAATTTTACTTGAAGTTTTGATAGTGAAATTATTTTAGCTTAAATTTGTGACTTTATTTGTCCAAATAAATGAAGTTTAAACTAGCTTTGAATTAAAGATTTATTTAGAGAACAAATAAAAGTGTTCTGATAAATTACAAATTAAATTTGAGTCAAATATTAGTTTAATATTTCAGTAAAGCAGGGTTTCATGTAGTGTTTACTTGTTGTTCCTTTGCTTATTTGTAGAGACTTTGTCTCATGTGCATTTACTCCATATCCTTTTATTCACCATTTATCATTAGCAGCACATACTATAAATAGAATGTGGAAGTTCCCTATTTTCATTTTGGTAATAGACCTGACGTTTAGAATCGAACCCAAAACTATATTCAGGATGAAATACTGAGATGTCCCTGATTAGGTGATATAGTTAGCGAAATACTCATTATATGGAAGCTTCACAATTTGTCTTGATATTAAATAGAAGTTTTTCTAGACAATAATTTCTTGCTTCAGCTTCGTATTGGTCAGATGAGGACAAAAATAAATAAATAAAAAAAAACAAAAAAAAAAACAAAAAAAAACGCGTCTCATTTGCTGCGGATTTATAAAGCTTCTGTAGCAACTGCAACAGATTGGGAAGCCAGTCCTGCCTTATATGGAAATATGTTTACTTCCTGCTAAAAACTGGTGCCGACAATGCATGTAAATTGGATTGTATATAAATATAAAAAGCTGAATATAAATAAAACATTTTTCACGAACTTTTATCTGAAGGAAGGTAACAGTTAGATATGCTTCTTGGCCGTGCCTGCTTTTCATTGATAAGGGACAGTCATGATGTCCTGGGCATGATATGACCTGAGGTTGAGATCGAGAAATCATAGATAATGTTACACTATTTAGATATAAAAAAGCAAATATTATTTGAGATAGATAATTATATGACCTAACACCTGTCAAGTTTTTAATAACAGACATGATAAAGCACTACTCTCTGTCGTCCCGGAACTCCCCCCCCTCCATCCAAACATTTTCTGTGTTTACAAACCCTTCACAAATTTGAACTTCGATATTTTTTTTCCTTATTATTTGCTGCATTCATTTAAAGCGAACCGTCTAATCCTGATAAGAGGCTTTTAAGAAAATTGCATTCATTTTTTATTTCATTGTTTATAAAGCTGAAAGCCTGCAATCATGAGGTACAGACCTTTAGCGGGGAAACATTTAATAAAAAAAATAGCATGTTTGTCTCATGACCAATTTTCAGTATACTTGTTGGTGATTGATAGTCAATTTAATACATTTTCAACTCGATGCTGGGTCTAGATACTATAGAAGTGGCAAGTAGTTATAGGTTATGCATATCCCGTGACCGCCGCCTTGCCGCGCCCACGGGATATGCATAACCAGTATAGGTTTATATAGAATAACAAAAAAGCTTTAGCACCTTCACCCCACCCCCTAAAAAAATTACCCTGGAGTACACCGAAGGGGAAAGAGTTACACAGAAAAAAGTGATAAAAAAAAATAAAAAATTTGACCCCCTCTCCAAAAAAAAAAAAAACAAAAAAAAAAACAGCAGAAAAGGAAAAAATAGTTACACAAGAAAAATGATAAAAAATTAAACAGCCGGGGTACACCGAAGAAGAAATTCTAGTGCGTGTCTAACACAGTAAAAAAAAAGCCGGAGGTTTAGCGAAGGAGAAAAAGTTACGCAGGGAAAAGTGAGAAAAAAATATATCCTAGAGTTTTATCAAAGAGACCTAAGCGAGGTTGACAGTCTGAAAAAAAACAACACGTGTATTTGTTTACATATTTTCCGACGCTGTCAGAAAACTAGTTCCTGTCATGCGTAGTAATGATTTGTTTTCCGACACTGTCAGAAAACTAGTTCCTGTCATGCGAAGTTGGTATTTGTGTGGGTCATTTTGACAGATGCGTAGTAATGATTTGTTTTCCGACACTGTCAGAAAACTAGTTCCTGTCATGCGAAGTTGGTATTTGTGTGGGTCATTTTGACACATGCGTAGTAATGATTTGTTTTCCGACACTGTCAGAAAACTAGTTCCTGTCATGCGTAGTTGGTATTTGTGTGGGTCATTTTGACACATGCGTAGTAATGATTTGTTTTCCGACACTGTCAGAAAACTAGTTCCTGTCATGCGTAGTACCATTTATTACATCATTGGCAAAATTAATAACTAAATTGATTTTATCATTATATTAAACAAATAAAAAACCACATAACACTCAAACAAAAGAAACAAATTTACCAATTCAATTCAATACACACTGTTTCAACGAGTTCTAAATTCCTTATAATATCTTTTAGTGAAAAAGCACAGTTTAATAGTTTTGGATGTCTTACTGCGATTTCGCTGAATTTCATTATTCCATAAAGGTGGCTTATTGAATAAATTATTCCTTTTTCTTTTAAGTAATCCTTCACGTATTTTTTTCTAAATGAAAATATTCTTTTATTCTGTTTATTACAATCCCCTGTTGATACACCAATTTTAAATGTTTTTTCTTGTCTTTTTCTATTACGTTGTTTAATTGTTTTAACAAACGGATTAAATCACTTTCACTACCAAATAACAAGTTTTCGTCAATCACACTGTCGTTGTTTTCTGTATAGCTTAACTCCAGCTTTTTTTTTAAAGTTCCTTTTTTTTCATTTGGGTTTTGTTGTTTTTGTTGTTGTTCTCCACATATATCCTTTAGCTCTTCCAATTTTGTTTTTATTATGTTATCAGCGGGATATGTTACTAATAAATAATTTCCCAATTCTTCGACAGATGATNTAAATTTTTCAAAATTTTGTTTATTCATTTTAACTTTCTATTCAGCTAACGATGTACGTAATGTGAGAATATTATGTTGTATCGATTGTTATGTTGTTGCCATAAACAACTGACAATGTAACTTAGCAATAAACCGCAATTGCATTGATTTTTGTTGCGTTTAAAGCTGTTGTGAAAACGTTATGCATTGCAGCATATCGATTACCTAAGATTTAGAGTTGATAATTGATGAAATATTTAATAAGAATATGATATGACACGTTTTTTAAATACTGACGTCAGACTCACCACTGATATATGTTTAATGTCGTTTATAGATTATCAATAAACATTTAGTGTCTTACTGTTTTGTAATAAAGTATTTTTAATGTCAAATGAAAATTTTGTTTAAACTTTAATTAACAAATTAATGCCTCAAAAATGAAGAAACCAACAGCCCCAGATTTATATCCAGAATTACCTATAGAAGATGGACAAAATTATAGACTACAAAAAATAACAGAAATAGAAAAAACGTTGATTAATGAAAAAGATAAACGTAAATCATTATACAAGAAATATAAGCGTGGAATAAATGCTACTGACGGAGTTGATACAAGTCTAATTTCAGCCTCCGTTATTTTAGCAGGAGTAGGAATTGCAGTGCCCCCCTTACTTCCATTGCAAATTGCAGCTGTCGCGTGTGGAAGTTTAGGTGTTTGTGTTAAACTTTACAAGAAAATCAAAGAAACATTACGAAATTAAAACACTGGCAGAAAGCAAGTTGAATAGTATAAAAAATTTAATATCAAAAGCTTTAACTGATGGACAAATAAATGAAAATGAATTTAAATTAGTTTTAGATGAATTAGAAAAATATAATGAAATGAAAGAAATTATACGAACAAAACAAACACAAACAGTATTAAATGACAGTGAAAGAAAGAAATTGATTGAAGAAACAGAAGGAAGAGTAAGAAATGAATTAAAAAAAATGGAAAATTTCTAATTTTCTTTAACAAAATTACTATAGTTAATGACCCTCCACCAAAATATGAATACAAATTTTTAATTAAAAAAATGGCTGGCGGAGGAATTGAAATGAATGATTTAGTTAGACAGGATGAATATGATGATGAAGATGATGATTATAAAGAAGAAACTAACTTATTAAGCCAACCCACAACAGATTCAAGTAGTTTAAAAGAGTTACTTGAAATTAATTCAAAAGAACATAGTCAACATCAAAGATTAAAAAAAAGTTATGTTAATGCTTTTTATGAAAAAGTAAAAAAAGATTATCCAAAATTAGAAATTGGAATTGTTGATCCTAATAATTTTGAAGTTATTGATCAAATTTTATATTTAGTTGTTGGAGATGAAAAAATTAGACTTAATAAAAAAGTAGGCGGTGGTTTTTATAAGTTATCTGGTAAACAAGCTGATCTTAATAAACTTCCTAATGTTATTAATGCAGCACAAACAGTTAGAAAATTATTTAGTCTTCCTGATTATGGTTTATCACAAAAAAATAAATTAGAAAGTCTAAACCAAGAAAATATTTCTTCAAATGAAATAACTTCCGGACAAGAGGCGGAAGAACTTTTAGAAACAGTCAGAAATACAGGAACATCTGTAAAAGAAAAATTAACATCATTTGAAAAAGAAACACAAACAGATGTAGATATGAGAGAAATGTTTAGAATTACTAGAGAACTGGATGGTTATATGAAATCGTTTACAACAATCGAAGAAAATATTGAACTTCATACAGCAAAACTAAATGAAGAATATAAAAACTTGAAAAAAAATATTAAATTAAAACGAATAATAAAATATAGTGATAATCCCATAGAAATAATAGAAACAGAAGAACAAATAAAAAAAAAAAATAGAATCCGATATAAACATATGGCTGGGAATAATTAATGCTGATAGAGATAGAATACGTAACCAGTTAGATAGAATTAAACAGACAATACGTAAAATATTATATAAAGATAAAACATTAGGGGAAAGAATTAGAACATTATTTAAAGAACAAGGAATAACAATAGTTAGTGTTTTAAATGCTTTTGGGATCATTATTGGTGTTATTGTTGAGGCAATTATCCCTTCTGGTAGTGGAAGTAGTCCCCCACCTCCACCTCATTCAGGTAAAACAGATGCAAAAGATTGGATAAAAGAACAATTAAAAAATCTTGGAAAATTATTAGCTAAGCTTGCAGGAAAAGCAGCAGCAGCCTTGCCGGGAATTATCGGTGCCGTTGTGTCTTGGTTGTTAAACGCAACAAAAGACGTAGTAAATTGGTTTGCAAATAATTTATGGGCTTTACTTGTTTTAGTGGTTGGTTTATTGTATGCTGCTGCCAGGGAATATTTAAAAAAATAAAATTAATAAATCTTATAAATAATTAGTCCTACAATACCTAATACAACACTTCCAAATAATATTGCTTGTTTATTTCCTTCATGTTCTATATTCGGTTTATCTTGAACAAATTTAATAGAAGGTTTCGGAATATCATGAACAAGTTCTGGTAACGATTTTTTTGTTTTTGTTCCATCTAATTTATCTAAAGAATGAGAAACGTGCTTATTATTTATATCATCCTTAAAGCCTAGTTTTTGATCTTTTGTTGCTATTACAATTTTGTTATTATAACCAACAATTGTTCCAATTTGTAATCACATATCACTTGGAGACATATATAAACCAATACCATAGACATAATTAACTTTACTCCGAGCGAATTTTAATACCCGTTCGTAATGAGAAATCTGAGAGGGTAAATCTATTGGGCTATTAATAGCATCTTGAACGTTTGCTAAGAATTGTTTTTGAGCGTCAAATCCTGTACCTATTTTTAGTATATCTACACGTGTTTAAGATTGTGCTCCTAATAAAGCCCATACAAAAGTTCTTATACTTTCATTAATACGTTCAATGCCTACTTTTGTAAAACCTTCTGATTTGTCTAGTATAAATGTTGTCCAAGCCATATTTATATCTATTGTATGCTTAATAGAATCGTTTTTATTTAATAATGGTCCATTCTGAGAATGATTCATTCTATATTCAGCACTTGGTTTATAGTATTGGGTAAAACTTGTTAAACCATGGCAAGCTGTTTCTAATTTTTGTCTCCAATCTGTATGAGGAGAAATTTGAAATTCATTATATATTTTTTGATATGCAGCTTTATCATAAGGATTTTTGAAATAACAGAAAGAAAAATCAGTTGGTAAAGGTGATTTAAGTTCTTTTAAGATTCTGGCAATACAATAATATAAATAAAACATATAAACCGTTTGGGTTAAATTTGAATAACAAAATACCGAAGTTACTGTTAATTTATTTTCTGCATATGCGCATTTCGACAACTTATGTCTCATCAGTGCAGATAAAACCAAAACATTTGGAAGTCCATTAACCAAAACGTGTAAAATCTGATGGAGAACAAATAACCAAATGGGTCTAAATAGAAAAGCCAAAATTCATCTAAGGACAGA
>MJUU01045100.1:5499-16103 GCA_002080025.1 Modiolus philippinarum
TTTTTTTTTTAACTTGTTTTAATTTTTTTTAAATATTGTTTAGTTTTCCTTTCTTTCTTTTGTTTTTTGTTTTTGTTTTTGTATTTTTTGCTTTAAGCCTCTTTCAGAAACTGGCAAACTGGCTATTTGCTTCTACTGAATCCCATTGTCAATGTAAATACGCGAAATCCAAAGTCATCTCTCAATAGAATAAATTCGGTTCTTAATTCATTTCTTATTCAACAATTCAAAGGTAATACCTTTTTTGAATGATGAATTTTCGTCATCTTCCCTTCTGACGTTTATCTACAAAATCCAATTACTTCCACCACAGTTTTTTTGCACTTTGCCCTTTTCACCTGGAAAATAAGATTTTTATGTTTTTCATTATTTTGTTCTCTATTATCAGATAAATAAGTTAAACGTGTTCTTTCAGTCGGTCGATGCCTCTGCTGGTGGACTGTTAAAACATTAGTTATCATCAGCCAACTAGTTTAGTACCTTTGTGATTTCTGGAAAAAATTGGAAATTTATTATTTAAAGGTGGGAACTATATCTCTCCCATGCAGACTTCTGCCCCTGGCTGATTTAAGTGTTACTTCTGGGTTCTTTAGTTATCTTTTCTCTATCAGAAATTTGATGTTTCGATTTTTTTTCTCCGGTGGATGGTTGCACTGAAGAAAATAAAATTTTCAAATTGTCATCTTCAGAATTTAAAGTCACTTGTTTTGGATATTAATTGTTACTAGGCATTTTGACAACTGATCGTCAAAACTGAAACATAAACCATGATATATAGATAGAATTGTTTTTGTTTTTTTGTTTGTTTTGTGTGTGTGTGTGTGTGTGTGTGTGTGTGTGTGTGTTTTGTTTTTGTTATGAAAAAAAGGAAATGGGGTAAATGTCAAGGAGACAACATCCCATATCAAGGTTACAACGACCCAAAAAAAGCATCTAGGGGTCATCGTACGGTTTTCAACACAGTGAGGAACCTCACACCATATAGCCCTAAATGGCCCCAAAAAGGTAAAAAAATGTGAATAAATCAATGGAAACAAACCACATTCAATAACCCAATTATCAATAAACTAAAATCTTATAAGAAGACAAGGACAAGCCATTGACCAACATATTCCTGACTTGGACAGGTGCAAATATTGCAGTGGGGTTAAACTCGTTTCCTTGGATCCAAACCCTCCCCCTATGTGTGGTGAATGGCTAAAAAATAAATACACAAAAAGACTCACAGTAAAATTCAAACTAGAAAAAAGTCCAACTTATCAAGACGAGTACCCTTACAATGAAGTACATAAAACATGAAGACAATACACAAATACACACAGGTACTGTCCGGACAAATGCCCGCAGTTACTGACACCTAGCGAAGGACATAATTTCCGTTGTTTTTTTTTTTTTCTTTTCTTTTTTTTTTGTTACTTTCTTACATTATACAATTATTCTCTGGAGAGTGCAAATGTTGAACTATCATTTTAAATTCTGTACAATAGATATGATGATCTATACATTGTAGTAGAAGCAATTAGATTTTTTTTTTGTATTTGATGACTTTCAAGTAAAAAATATCGCCAGAAACATTGATTTACTACCTTGTTCTTTCAAATCATCTTTTAGTCAAATCTGTAAAGTAGAATATTTTCTAATTTTATTCGTATCCTTTCGTCTGTTGTTCTTGATATTTTCCATTTTGTTTGCTTTTACTAAGCGTTGAAAGTGACGTAATTTTATTCAATACTAAAAGACAGAACAATATGTAACGGTTTTTGTCTTAATAACAGAGCAGGACATGCTTAACCTTCTGGAGCACTTGATGTCACTCCGTTTTTTTTTGTTTTTTTTTTTTTTTAAAATCACACTGTTAGTGCTTTAGTTTTTTGTGTTGTCTATGCAGTGTTCGTGTGTTTTGTGGGCATGTAGTGTCTTTGGTCTTCCGTCTTCTGTTGTTCTTGCTTTGCCTTGTCTCTGGACTTTGATTTATGTAATCTTGTGCTTTGTTCCTTCGGGGGGTCTGACTGAAAGATCTTTTTTCAGTTTAAGTCAAATCAAATATGCACTGAACAGACATAAATTGTCAAAATGGCAATATGCAGAATCTAAATTTACAGTATCTTCAATATTTTGTTATACTGGTATATTCTGTTGCTGCCGCTGTTATAATTATTTATTTCTTTTTCATTTCCTATCATTCTTTCCTCGCATTGCATTCGATTGTCTCCTAATATCCTTAATTTTGCTCTTAGAAGGCAAGGATTCGTCTGAGCCTTTGTGAATATGTTTTAACTGAAATGAATTTTATATGCAAGAGAATGGTTCTGTGTAAGCATTACAAGCATCACACGAAATTGAGCGAAAATACAAAAGCGAAGATGCATAGATGCATCGTTGTTCAACATTTAGCAAGTGAATTCCACTCAAACTAAAAAGAACATGTACTTAAAAAATCATTCTTTATATTATGGTTTCGGATTAAGTTTTTGTTTCTACGATCAAAAGTAAAAATGTCTATTAGTCATTTTGTCCAAATTTAGAATGCAAAGTTTCCTTGCCAGTGAGATAGATAATATTTCCAAGGAAATAAATATTACAGTTTAATTTTTCAAAATGTAAAAAAAAAATTATTTTCCTCTTTTTATTTAAGAAATATTCTAAAAAAGGTGGCCAGATAACTTTCGGTAATTACGAAAAAATAAAATGCCAAATGAAAGTATGATGGTATTTCCACGTGAAAAATTCACTCAAGAACAAGTATACTATTCCGAAATGTCCATACAGCTCATTAAAATTATTGCACTTGGAGTAAACATATGTGTTATGGTCTCATGTTCATTTACTCCATATCCTTTCATAAAATATTACTGAAATATATATACAGGGCATACATTTTTTGCACGAGAATTTTTTCACAGAGTCCAAACTGTAGGAAAAATAAAGTCCAGTCTTAAACTAACAATGACATGATATGAAGTAAAGGTTACAATTTGTCATTGTTTGTTTTGTGCTTGATGTTTATTACTCAACTGTGGACATTATAAATGTTAAGGGGACTATGACTTAAGTGTTAAAAACAAACAAGGACAAAGCAAATATTTTTAACATAACAGACTCAATCTAAATTAAATTCGGTGTGTTTTATTTTTCAAGTTCTTTTAATTTGATACTTAAAAAAAATCAGAATGAAAACAAGCAACGTTAACTCTATTTAACTCCTTAAAAGCGCGGGATAGAAGGCATTTGCTCAGGAGTTAAATGTATTTTTTCTTGTTTTTTTTTTACTTTTGGAGGTATGAGGTATGAGTCATCTCAGTTGGTTCCCGAAGTTACTGTTAATTTTTTTTCTTCAGATGCACCTTTCGACAACTTATGTCTCTTCAGTGCAGAAAACATCAACACATTTGGAAATCCATATATTGAAATATGTGTTAAAGCTGAACAAATTATCAATAGGATCTAAGTAATAAAGCCAAAATCATCTAAGGATAGAGCTATGCGAGAGGGAGATACCCCTTATTTTTGAACAAAAGGTTTTAAATTCAGATATTGCAAGTTTCCAAATTAACGATTGATTTGAAGGGGGTTTCTTACATTTAAGGGTTTTATTTCTTATTGTTCTCTTTATACACAGTGAACACATATCTTTTTTCAGATATTTGAATAAAATGACCCTTGTTCTTTTTGTTGTTTAAGTTTAAACAGTATTTTATATCCTTTTCTTTGTCATGATATTATGGTATTGTATTAGGCGATATGGCAAACAAAAATGTTTACATCTCCCAAAAATTCTTCTCTGAAAATGTAAGAATTCATATCGAGCCATTGAAGGCATACTAATTTAAATTTGTATTTACATTTTTATATATCATGCCATCCAGTTTATCATGAAAGATAATTATAGGAAGCCGCAGCAAAATAAGTTGTGTTATGAAAATGGAAAGAATTGTTCTCCCGTGTAGCAGTTGCTGATATTTGTTGTGATTCACAAATTCACTGGTATTTCACGGTTCAGTCTTGTTCAGCTGACTGAATTGAACATTTTAAGCTTCTATCTAAAGAGGATGTAAAGAGCAGTTAATTATTGAAAAACCCCGAACTAGAAATAGAAAGCATAGATGAGAAACAATATTATGCATTATTAAATATCAAAAAGCTCAAATGTCTCTTGATGAATTGTAGCTTTGATATTCTAATGCAATTGAGAACCGAATTCATTTTTTTATTTGTCTTTTCTATTTCTTTAACATATAAAATGCTTCAAGATCTTTGTATATTCTTGATAACGAGGAGTGTATTAAGTTTACGATAAGTGTTTCCTTAGATTATTTACAGGATTTAAGAATAAATCAATATAGCTTGATGACTCAGAGTTTAAATAGGGCCGGTAACGGATATAATTTGTTATTCGAAGCGTGATATTAAACTGTGTAACCAGCCGTCAGTACGTCGGCTTTAACAATGTTTACTTTATATCTGTAGTGTTATATTGATTATAGTTAAGTAGGTCAGCCCACAGCAAGTCGTCAGCCATTGCATATTAAAAGTATTTTCACAAATTATTTATTAATGCTTTGCAAAGAAAGTAGCATTTACAGATGATAAATTACGACGTTCCCTATACATTGATTTAGTGAACAGATAAAGTCATGAAAAGTATAATTACCAGTGTTATAGGTGATTTATAATTCAGTTAATAACAAATTCTCCCAACGTATACTTTGCTTTTGGCAGTGTTCGGGAAACATTTGTTATTGTTTATTTCTCGCAATAAGCTAATTACTGTTTACATCGAATATTGTTGTAAAGGGCTAATATTAAAGATTCTGACATAATCAAATATAATAATAAATCTGTATATCATGTTTTATTTGTGAAGTATTTGATTACGATTGGCAGTGTAACAGATGGTAAACAAACTGGTGACATACGTTATACCATTGCCCTAGTTGTTGACATAACTTGTAATTGATTGTAGTGTGCATTATAATTTTCAAAATGTAAGGCTCCTTTCTTTTACATACTAGTACATATATTAGATTTCTATTGAAAATAAGACCTTGATCCTAAGCCTTCAAAATCTATTGGTAGAACGCTATTGGTCACCAGTTTTGATGTTTGTTTTATAGAAAATATATACCAGTATATGATTGTATTATTCTTGTGTTTTCTGCATTACGTCTTTGGTGTCTATATGCTAACTAATTCTGCAAATGTAATCAGTGCAGCAGGCAGAATAATAAATAATAATAAAATAAAGCAAAATTAAATTAAATATGTTCAATCATTCAGGACTAGATATATGATCTTTTTGGAACTGATATACGATACACTACACATAATGAAATACTAAGATTTAATGAGACAGGCCACACAAAGAAAGACAACAAAGTTTTTACCAACACCCGTGATCACTTAATTATGCAACACAATTGCAGCTTTACTTTTTAGGTCTGCTTTAAGAACAAAACTTAATCTTAACAGCATTTCAAGATGTGTTTGTGAAACACTACATATGCCCCCAGATTCTACAGTCAAATATGGTAAAATACCCAATTTATCCCGTTTTTGACCTGTGACCATGATCTTTGATTTGACCTTAATTTTTGTTTGCATATTTATGTTCCTCTGGACTAGACCTCTACACTTGCCACGTATTAAAAGTCTATCTTAGTTAAAAAGTTATTTATTACTTTATTCAAAACCCAATTTAGCCCTTTTATTCTTAAATGGGCCAAACCCCCTCTTGATTATTGAAAATGATTTAAATTGTTTAAGGTATCTGTTTAAACATAGTATAAGAAACCTGCAGAAAAAGATCTGACAAAACAAGTTAAAACATATTTTTCCCATTTGGCCGCCTTTGAGCCTCTTGTTTCTCAAAAATAGTAAGCGCGCGACCTCAAATAGTGGGCCTACCACAGATGCACAATTTTATTAGCTAGAAAATTAAGCAAATCCCAATTTCAATGCCATGAATAATAAAAATTCGACAGGCAAATATGAGAAAAGACCCAATTTTACCCCTTTTTGAACCCTGTGACCTTGACCTTTGACCTGACCTATTTTTTTGCACAATAATGTTCCTCTTGACTAGACAAATATACTTTCCAAGTATGAAAAGTCCATGTTAAATAGTTCAAAAGTTATATCAAAGGTTAAAGAGAGAGAGAGAGAGAGAGAGAGAAAGAGAGAGAGAGAGGACAAAAACAGTATGACACCCGATCCTTGATATAGGGGCATAATAATTATAAGAATCTAAGACAGATGAAAAATCTTAGACACCCAAAGGAAATTATTCAATATTTCTCTGAAGACCTTTGCCGATTCAGATCAATATTAAAATCGTAACCAAAGGTGTCCGAGATCCATATGTCTTGCATTTTCATTGTTGTTTGAATATTTTTCTAATATTTATACATGTATAACAAATTACCAGAACGTATTCTGCATTGAAAACGTCAATGACTTCACAACAAGTTGTATGGTATTTTCTGTAATTTACTTGGTGTACAAGGCAAGAACTTGAGAGGTTACTTCTTGAAACACGTGTACAGCATAACGAATTTACTGTTTTTTATGCAAGTTCGGTATTTTTTGTACTTCTAACTGTCTAACTGAAAAAAAAACAACCAGTCCCGGTTTTCAGGGGTATATAATATTTTGTTTTCTTGTACCCCCGAATCGAGACAGTAAAAACAAGCATTTTCTTCCGACTGGAAACGTTGGATGTCTTGTACTGCAAAATCGTATTTTGCGGCTTATAATCAAACACTGTTGAATTTTAAAAAAATAAGATTATGAAATCTCAGACACCCTTGGATAATATTTCAAAGCCTTGTTAAAGCTTGTTAGAGAAATATTTAAACATTACCTTTGAAGGTCTGAGATATATAGTTTCTACAACGAGATCACAGTTGATTATGAAATTTCTCACAGTTTGCAAATGTTTGAAAACAATGCTGGTCGAGTTTTTAAACATCTGAAAATTTATTGAACAATATGTGAGATATTCATAATAAACGTGTTTAAGGTGTAGAAAATTTTAATGTTAAACATCGAAGATTATGTTCCGAAAAGATTTGGCGGGAAATTTCACGTTAGTTGTTAGAAGAAATATTTTTATCACATCAGCCAGGCATTGGTTAAATTTGCTAGAAATTTTAACCGGTGTTAGAGACATATATTCCCCTGCCATCGAAAAAAAATAACTGGCTTATCTTTTTTTTTTAGAATATAAGGTTCTTGCATGAGATGGGAGTTTAACAAAGTTTATTTTTTGTCCTGTTCCTTTGTGAATTGAACGATCAAACTATTTTCCAACCTTTAGCTTTCAATCAGTGAGGGAGTATATGATGGTTACAAATGAGTGACGTAATATAAATCCAAACGTTTGATTTAATATTTAACAAGGAAAGACGAATTGACGACTGAAGCTGCTGACATGTAATCACATGTTGACTATGACATTTTGGCGTTAATTTAAAAGCAAATAAGTGACCTGTAAGCGTTACTTTGAATGCCTTAAGGTGATAAGTTGCCATAATGCTTACGACTCGACTTTTGTTTCTTGTTTTAGGATGGGAAAAAGTTAAAAATATGATTGTTTGTCCAACATATTCTAAATTAAAGAAACAAAAACATTAATGCCTTCTCAAATTCTTTTAATGTTATTATCATTTTATAACCAACTTACCTGGAAAACAACAACATATTTGCATCAGGTTTTTATCATTCTTTATGTGCCCGTTAAAAGTACAAAAAATACCCAAGTTCCGTATAAAAAAGTAAATTTCGTTATGATGTACACGTGTTTCAAGAAGTAATTTCTCGTCAAAATAATAATTATAATAATAATATTTATTAAATAAAACATCAAACATGTTCACAAAAAAGACAACCATAAAATAACTTACAATAAACAAGACATAAGATATATCGCACATATTTATAAAATGTAAAAGTTGTGCACATCATTTCGCATAAAAATTACTATAAATTTGAATTTGAATTTAACCCATATTTATGTATTTTTCTTTTTTTTCTGATATTTTATTTGGGGTAACCCATAAAGCTATACAGCTTGTTTCCAATGGGGTACATATCATTTATATAGTTCAGTCATCTAAAAAAATAAAAAGTAGCAATAAAAATTTCTCCATTTTAAAATATTTCTTTATCAATAATATAAGAAAACATCTGTTGTTGAGTCACTAAAATTTTCAATTCAGTAGTCTTTTACACTATCTTTAAATGTACTAAAATTCTAAATTCTTTTGGTATCATTTGGAAGTGCATTCAAATCTTTCATTATAATAAAAGGTATCTTTTTGTTGTCCTTTTATTGGTGGGATCCAAATATTATTCTCACTTTTTCTTGTAATGTAATTATAACAGTGTCTAAATTTTGTAAAATTTTGATATATATAGCTTGGGCATTTATGATAATATACTTTATGTACATGATTCAAACGTAATTGTTTAACACGATTTTCAATATTAACAAAATCAATACTTTTCAATACATTGTGATCCTCCCTTGAACTGTATCCAGTGTTTTTATAAACCTAACGCATTTATTTTGCAATACTTGTAATGTATCTCTATATTTTTACTGATCCCACTACCATACAGAACAGACATATTCAAAATGACATTGAATCAATGCTGTTACCAAGGTTTTTGGGAAATTTCTGACAAACACTTCGCCTGTCTGCATATGAATTTTAATCTCGAGTTAACTTTTTGAAAAATATTATACATAATTTTTTCTCAAGATAAAGATTGGTCAATATTTAGACGTAAATTTTTTACACAATTTTGAGACATAATTGTATACAAGTAACAGTAAAGTTGCGTACTTTAGAAAATTTACGTTTTTAACCAAAAAGAATAGGTTCTGTTTTTCCCAAGGAAGAGAAAGCTTATTGTCAATAAGCCACTTGGTGCACGACTCAAGTTCCTTGCCTAACTATTGAGATATAAATTCTGGGTTCTTATTTGAAAATAAAATTGTAGTATCGTCCGTATATAATAACACTTTATAATCTTGCTTTATACTTATAGACATGTCATTTATATAACATAGAAACAACAGTGGACCTAGAATACTCCCCTGTGGGACACCACATAAAATATATTTTCAGTCTGATTCTATAACATTAATACAAACTTTTTGTTGTCTTTCACATAAATATGATTCATACAAACTTGTAGGTTGTACTCTCATTGCTTTTAGTTTTTGACATAAAATACAATGGTCGATTGTATCAAAAGCTTTTTGTAAATCTAACATTATCATTCCTGTTTACAGTCCCTAAGCTGATTCGCTTTTAATGTAATCTAATAAATGGATAAAACATGTGTTAGTGGAATAAGATGACCAAAATCCTGATTGTTAACTATAAAGTAACTTATTTTTTACTAAATATATTTTTCAAACTTTGAATACACAGATCTTTCTAATTTTTTTTTGACACAACTACTTAAATACTGACTGGTCATCAAGACGGCTATTTTTCTTAAAGATAGGACAAACTCTAGCCGTCTTAATTTCATCAGGAACTAACTGAAGACAAAGATAGATTTACAATGTATTGAATTGGTTTTGCTTTTACATGTGAACCATCTTTTCTCTAATTCTTGTTCAAAATAAATACTTCCCAAATGATGTTAGATGAAATTTATAAACAACATGTTTAGAAAATGATCTCACTTGCTGATTGGTCAATCATGTAAATGTCTCCTGTCAGTTTCTAGAAATAGTGCAACCGGATGTTGATGAAATTAACACCTGCATCATTGTCTAGCGACAATTTATTTATAATTTGACATTTTTATAAAAAAATATTATATTCAACGACCCTTTCAATGAATGGAGAAATGATACACATAGTAACGATGAAGGCAACAAAAAGGCGGCATACTTGAGAAATGTTTGTAGTTACATCAAACAATTTTGGTGCTGGTGGCATTTTCAACACTAAATTTGCAGCCACAGTTGTGAAAAAATACCTAAACGATAAGCTACCACACTGGAGTCATGACAATTCTCATCAGCTGTTTTAATTACAACTCTGCTTTTCTCTTAACTTTTAGTACTATATCTTAAATTTCTGAACTGTTTCCTAATATTCCTTATTTTCTTGAATTTTATTTTTTTAAAAATGAAGATTTTGCTTTTATAACTTAGACTCTTTGAGTTCTATTTCTATACTTACAATAATCGTCGTATAAATATTTATTACCTATGAAAAAGAAAGGAAATTGGGTAAATGTCAAGAAGACAACATCCCCCATTACTTTTTTTTTAATATGGATTTAATATATAATCTCTCTTTTGAATAAGCTCAATAATCCCAGAAGTCACCCATGGCTCTGTTTGTTTCCTACTTTTGGAACGACTTCATTTAAAATAGAACTATACTTAAAAATTTTCCAAACCCCATTTACATCCCTAAAAAGATGAACTGTTGAACAATTGGCTTTATTTCATTTTTCACACAAAAATCTCTTTACTATAATTTTAGAAGTTCTAGTTGTAATAACATTTTCCACATTATCTAAAATTGTCATTTCTGTTTCTCTCGTGAAATAAAAGTAAGTTAGAACCGAACAGT
>MJUU01045100.1:16138-27454 GCA_002080025.1 Modiolus philippinarum
TAAACTCCATATGCCGGCGCTGTTGGGATGTTGCTACAAAGAAAGGGGAAGTTTACTATTGGAAAAGTGAAGTCATCGCGTTTGTTGTATAGCTTAGTTTAAAGTCTACCTCTGTTGTCAATTTCAAGGTGAAGGTCAAGGTACGGGGCTGATGTAGAAGTGTCTGTGGTATCCTTAATTTCGAGCTCTTTTGGATAGATCAAATGAAGAAAATCACCAAAGCGAGGGTTGTTTAGTGACAAAATATCATCTATATAACGGAAGCTAAAATTGATGGATTGGGCCAGTTTTTTATCTTTATTTTGAAGAAGCCCTTCGATGAATTCAGCTTCATAAGAGTGAAGAAACAGATCGGCTAGGAGAGGTGCACAGTTTGTGCCCATAGGAATTCCGATAGTCTGGTGAAAAACAAGTCATCCCAACTGGACAAATATATTGTCGATCAGAAACTCTAACATTTTAATCACTTCTTCCTATGTATATTTTGTCTCCAATTCGGAGTCATTTTTCACAAAGTAGGCTTGTTCTCTACCTACAACAATGTACCTATATCTTCGTTCACCGTTCTTACGTGAGAAACATCTATGAATTAAACCGTTCAGCCGAGATTTTAGTTCTTCATGAGGAATAGTAGCGAAAGTTTTAATGCTGTTACAGTGTGATAATGATCTAGAGTTTAAGATGTCAAGTAGATCTTTGGAGTTTTTCAAAATCCACATTTCATTTACACCACTTCTTGAAAAGCAAGTATGACAGTATTTTTGAAGTCATAAAACGGTCGCTCAGTCCAACTTGTAAAACACATGATTGTCTTACTTTATCATCTAAATTCACAATAATATGATCTAAGAAAGTTTAACTAATTTCTGTAATTCTTGAAGGTTCACTCGAAATCTGCCTGAAATTAAGCATATGTAATAAACCTATATATTCCTTATTATTATGTAATAAAAATATATTTATTTCACCAATAATATACAATTCATTTATTAAATTTATTTTTAATTTATTGTTCCTTCTAAATAAGTAAGAAATGATGCTACATTCGGTCGTCTATACATTGTTTTTAAAGTAAATGGCTTTGTCTTGCGTAAAAGAATATCAAGCCAAAGTGCCTCAATCCTGTCGTCGTGAAGATCTTGTCTGGGCGAGAAATGTCTTGTCTTACATTATACATACATCCCCGCCATTTCGTGTTCTGTCGAGTCGCACTTTGTTGTTTCTTTCTATCTGGACTTCTGCATTTGTCAAAGTATTGTCTAACCATGTTTCTGCCAATGAAATTACAGCAGGTCTGACGCTATAATCTTTATTTCGGACAGCTTTGGTATGAGCGATCTGATATTACTGTGGATAAAATGCAATCCTTTGCGCTTAAAAGGTATAAATAAATTGTCATGGTTGTCGCTAGACAAGTTCTCCCTTATTCTCACTCACTTTACATTTAGATCATATTGGTTATTTGTTCTCAGTTTTTAAACATCTTTGAGTTTATGGACTTCCAAACGTTTAGATTTTATCTGCACTGAAGAGACATAAGTTGTCGAAATATGCATATGCAGAATTTAAATTCACAATAACTTCGGTATTTAGTTATTTGACAAAAACTTTATTTTTATGAAATTTTCCTCCTCAAGGTATTCTTTGTTTTTAACTGAATGGAAGTTCTTTCAGGGTACAGCTGTCACAAATATATGAAAATACTATAGAACTTTTGACATATTCTTCAAATTGGTTAATAGAAATTGCTTTTGTACATTTGACATGTGTCCATCGTTCACACGAGTCACAACTAATTGCCTTGTTTGTAGCTATCACCCCTTTTGTGCAGATCATACATGGGTATTTTGGCTGTTTCTAACTTTGTAAAGGCGGGCGTGGATTAAAATGTATATCTCCGCTTCTCAACAGGAATAATTAAGTTAATGTTTTGTATGTTGGACGAAAGATCGTAGTCGGAAGTGGAATTACCTCCCTTCTTTTTTGTTTACATCTGAAACTGTTCAATATATTGTTGCCATTTACGACTGATACAAGTTCTGCTGTGTTCAAATATGTGTCCCAGTAAGCATGGTTTGTTTTTATCTTGTTCTGGTCTAATCTTAGTTCTTTTGGGCTCTCAAAGTTGGGTAATGTGAGAAAAAAAATATTGCTGTCAAATACGGCCCAACCATTCCCGCCATGCCATCGATCAGCAGCATTAGAATCAAATAATATGGAAACCCAGTATCCAACAGTATTCCAAAAAGAAGGACCCATTACAAAAAGATCGACATAGGAGACCAAACCCAGTACAAAGTAAAAGAAAAAAACTCATTTTTATTTTACAAAGAAAGCCTCTCTTGTCGTAGCTTTTCAAACTTCATCGATAGTGTAGGGAGGGTACCAGCAGTTATTTTGATTTTTTCTTTCTTTTTCTGTTTCTATGTTTCACAAGAATATGTTTATACTAGTATATCTCTTTATCGTTTAACTTAGAACGGTTTTATAAATATCGGTCCCTTGTGGAAATAAGTTTCGGTCCGAACTCTGCTTCAAGACACTTTTTTACTTAGTACTTGGACGATCATTTCTTTTAACTGTCTGCCAACTTTCAATAGAAATTGCTATCGGACACTACGCAATGGAAGGGGAGTTTGACATGCCATAAAACCGGTTTAACCCACCATTTCTTTTTAAATGCCTGTTCCGTGTCAGGTCCATTGCGGTGATTTCTACCTAAATTGTCTTTGTGTCTAATGAACTTTTGCTCTTGACAACTGTGTTTAGTAATTTTGTTATCTCCATTGTATAATGTGTTTTGATTGCAATTAGACCGTAGTTTAACATTCTATAAAAATATCAAATCTCACCTGTACAGCTTATTTGATGTTACTAGCTGTTCTGTCGAAAGAATAAATCGAGTTTGAAAATAATAAATATTGGAAAGTTCCAAAAACAACAATGAATACCCTGTTGATATTAAAATTATCAGGATATGGAGCTATTCCTCCCGTGAAACAATTCTTCTTTTCTGAAGAGAAACAATATGCAAGCGAAAGTGACAGTTATGGAAAGAATGTTATGAAATGGTAATTTTAATATTAAATTTCTTCTGCCTGTCATGTGACGGCACTAAACATCTTATGTTTCTATGCGGAAGTAGTTGCTTGATCACATGACAAAATCAAATTCTTATATTGTGGCTGATCCTATTAGTTTGCATATACATTTTTTCACAATTTCATTGTTTTGTTTATTAGTCAACTCGAAATCAATTGCTTAATATTATAGTATTACTAAAATCATATTCTCGGGTTTCAACGCCAGAAATTCCCTTCTGGACTCTTTGCTATTTCACAAGATCACCAATTATGACAATCCAGCCATCAGGAAAGCAGTTCGTGCTATCTCGACATTGAAGACAAATTGCGACAGTTCGTGCTATCTCGACATTAAAGACAAACTGTGACTTTTGTGTATAGAAGTTCTGGTTTTATTCGCTTTTTTATAGTATTGTGGTTTTAAAACAATATAATTAATTTAAAAATCAGATCTATGCTGGATTGTTTTCCTCCATTCAAATGATTTAAAAATAACCTTTAAACTTTGAATCGAGTGCCTTTTCACTCCTTATATCATCTCCGTCTGACTGTAACAAAAACTCGTGTGCTGATTAATTTTTCAAAGAGGAAATCGCAAACTTTGTTGTCTTTATCATGTATCACAATTTTTTGCAAAATGAATAACCAGTTCCTGTTCTGAAGTTCCGCCGGGTGTTGGTAATTAGTGAAGTCTCACAAATGTTTAGATTTTATCTGCACTTAAGAGACATAAGTTGTCGAAATGGCTATATGCAGAAACTAAATTAACAATAAGTTCATTATTTAGTTATTTGTTACCACTGTGTCGATGCCTCTGCTGGTGAACTGCTAGTTTCTGAGGGTATTCAAAAGTCCAGTAGTCAGTGCTTCGGCGCTGACGCGAAGGACGATTTTATATGGAAACTCACAATATCTAAATTTACCTAGATTTTCTGAAAACTAAGGAGTATCGCCCTTATGAAAAGCTCCGTTCTTGGCTGATTTTGGTTTGCAATCAGATCATATTGGTTATTTGTTCTCTATCAGTGTTTTAACATCTTTGAGTATATGGTGTTTTAAATGTTTAGATTTTATCTCCACTGAAAAAAAAACATACGTTTTCGAATGACCATATACAGAAACTAAATTAACAATAAGTTGGGTAAACAGAGTAAAATACTGAAATCATTGAATCAGTATGTACTATCTGATGCTCAAAATCAATTTAAATGTAATTACAATTATAGTCCGAAATCCTCAACAACCAAAAGTCCTACCACATCTAGCAATGCAAGTCAGAGTAAAAGAACTTAAACGTGTTAAAGTCATTCGCTCAGAAACACAATTACAACATTTACAATTCCCACCATCAGTTCTTATGAATAATGAAAACAATAAATTCACTCGTTATTTTGTCCCAAGAGATGGTAACTTTCTCTTTAATTCATTGAGTTTGCTCATATCAATGAGAAGTACTAACAGAACAACAGTATGTTTATACGTTGGAAACTGTTGGGATATTTGAGAAGACAAAATTGCCTTTTCCCACAGCAGCATGCCTAAAATATGTACAAGACATGGTATCAAGTAAAGGATGGGCAACAGTTTCTGAAATTGAAGTAGCAGCTACTTTATTCGAATATATAATAAATATTTGGTTAATTCCGACTTTTCAATACACAAAAAATTCATTCAGTCCAGATGACAGTTAATAATAGTAATACAGTAGATATTCTTGATATTCTGCTGCTTGGTCCGCACTTCTGTTCATTGAAAAGGGTTCACATACAATAAAAAGTGCAAGTATCAAGTCACTGAAATCAACAAATGAAAAAATCAATTTTCATCTAGAAGGAGCAAAAGCAGAAAAGTAAAAGGAAACTGAAAATAAATTAAACCACTCAAAATCAAATATTTCGTAACAAAGGAAAACAAAGTAAACTTTTCTATCAAATATCTCGATACATATAGCTGAACCAATATCTGAAAATCCATGTGTGCCAAATTGACAGTATGATGACAAAAATATGCATAAAGCTGATAAAAACAAACACTGAAAATATGGATCATGATTTGCAGCAAACAAACATTTGAGACAACCTGTCCAACGAGATAGGAATGCAACAATTTAAAAACAAAACTTGAATACAGATAAAATTCAGCACGACCCCTTGCCCAAAGCATGTATATAGAATATAGGAAATGTGGTGTCGTATATGAACCTTCTTAAGGAGGGGGTAATAAAAACATTACCGAAAAGAGTTGCCAAGAGCAGGAATACATCACTGGCGTCAACGTGATGATCGTAACTGCAGTTACCATCATCCCAACATGGCGGACGACAATTCGGTTTGATTTTATAAAGCCAATTTCCTCCTGTTAACAGTCCATTCTTATAATTGTTTTCTGTCAATTAAAATGTTTTTAAGCCAACCTTTGGGAAATTATGTTTGCATGCAACGAAAATTTGACGAGGTAAGAGAAAATCGGGATACAAAAAAACTCATTGATGATCGTAACTTTATCAAGTGATGATTGTAACTCACACTAGTTCCAAAAGCAGGATGATCGTAACTCTAAACTTTTAGAGATGTATGACTTTGCATTAAACGCCAAATCAAAAACAATACAGTTGATGTACATGTATATGGCGTGAATGTATACTAGACCGTCGACGTAGCCTTATCCATGATTGATAAAAGGTGAAACGTATTACAGCAGCAAAGCAAAAAGTGAGAAAATCGTCGGCCTGTTAGGAGCAAAAGACAACGACGGATTCACACGAGCATAAGCGATCGCAGTAGGAGTAGGTAAATACAACACGTCCTTAGTATACAGAATAATTCAGAAATATACTTCTCAATAAATTAAAATCAGATGAAATTACGATATTAAGCACTTTCAAAAACAAAAAGGCTTCGTAATACCCCGAAATCCGAAATATTATATGAAAGGATACCCATGAACCACATGTGACAGGACAGCCTACATGCATTGTAGTAGGTAGTAAATCGTCTTGGATAACGGATCGATTAGGTGGCTGGCTGGATTTCTAGAGGTCCCTGGTTCGATCTCCGGAGGCGACCTTGTCAATTTTGTAAGGAGTTTCATGCTCTACGATTACAAAAGCATCGGTATTTTACGTTTCCAGTGATTTCTAGATTACGTTGTATCCCACATTATGACATAACTATATAAAGCTTCTGACAAAATTTCAAGCTTGTATCATTATCCATTTCAGAGAAAAGCTTGACGAAAGTTGTGACGGACGGACGGGCGGGATGTTAAAAAAATGACTAAGGCGGTAAACAGGAAGTAGTATCCCGACAGGTCTGAAAATGCATACCACAATATGGCATGACTGTACAAATTCTGACAAAAGTTCAATTTTTTATCATTTTCCATTGCAGAGAAAGGTGTGACCAAAGTTATAACGGACGGAATGTTAAAATTTTGAATAAGTAGGTAAACAGGAAGTAGTTGTATCATTTTGATCATCGGCTGATTGATACGATCATCGATGTTTGTTTACGTGCAGGGAAGTAGAACAGAGGTATCAATATTTTTTATATTTTTCACCATTCTGAGCATAACCATGAATTGATTTGGATGTAACACGAGGATTATAAGTCACTTAATGAAAACAGTAAATTACTTTTTTATAACATGTACATTTTGGCAGACTTTAAATCAAATTTACACTGAAAATCACGCCCAAATCTCAGATCTTGAACTTAAATTCCTGATTCCATACAACTTCGTACTTAAGTTATTATTCAACATCAGCACTAAAGATGCATCCTTTACCTTTATTTTTATATAAAAGGTATGACTCAAATGCCAGGCGTTCTGGTTTAATTTGACATTACTTGACACAACAAGAAGAAAATGGGATACGATCTCCGACCGATACATGAAACGATCAACGGCAGATTTTATCTAAGTGACGATACAGTTAACAACCGTAACAAAAACGATCAAATGACAGTATTTCCATTTTTATACCCATTCAAAAGGAAGTTGAGGGTACATTGTTTTCATTTTGCGCGACTGTACGTTTGTCCCACTGTGTGTCCGGCCATCAATCTGTGGCAGACATTTTGCCTGTGGTAGTCTCGACCCTCCTCCGACCATCTTCAGAATACTTGTTTACAATTTTGTCAGGATAGTAAGTACCATATAAGCCTGTGCACCAGATTCATCAAATGTTGAACAATTACGTCTATATGGAGATTGCAGTCCGGAGGTAATCTCTGACCCTACGTAAAATTGATTTTTTTCCCCGAATTCTGCAAACCTTTGGACTTTTCATGTATAAAGTTTGACAATCAATGATTTTAATGAGTTCAGAGATTCAAGTAGCCAAGAACAACCCACTCCTTCTTAACTGCAAGTCAGATAAAAACCACACTTCCAAGTTACCTTGTCTACAGGATCAAGTAATACACCTTATACTTAAAAGATTCAATTTACTGATAAAAGTACCGTAAAAGTGGTTATTTTCGCGGGACGCAAAGTTCGCGATTTCTTTCAAAATTGCTGGGCTTTATTTTTGCGGGACTCAATTTTCGCGATTGCATATCATTTACTGTATAAAGCTCCATATAAATTATATTTCGCGGTATGCAATTTTCGCGACTTCAGAATGGTCCCAAATAAAGCGAAAATTAAGTTCTCGCGAAAATAACCACGCATATGGTAGTTCTTTAAAAGATATCAGTCCCTTGTCGAGAAGTTTCAGTCCGACTGTGATTCGAGATTCTTTTTTTACGTACTGAGATGAACATTTCTTTTCAATGCATACGACCTTTCTCAATAACAATTGCTGTTGAATAGCTACACAAGACATTAATGGTTAGGCGCTCCATAAAACCTATAACTTCTTAAGAAGACAATATGCAGAACTAAAGCATGATGGTCAACCATCCTATGAAGTTAAGTTGAAATCCTTTAAAAGATATGGGAGAATTAGCGTCCACAAACTTAATTTAGCAAAATTTTAAGTCAAATAGGGGCATAACGCCCCCAAATATTGGCCCATCAATCCGGTGTGACAATATGCACAACTACCCACGATGGTCAACACTCCTGTGAACTTTGGTTGAAATCCGATAAAAGATGTAGGAGAATTGGCGTCCACAAATTAAATTTTGCAAAATTCTAAGTCAAAAGGAGGCATAACTCCCACAAGAATTAGCCGATCAATCTGGCGATACGATATGCACATTGTATCCACTTCTACAGATGGTCGTTTTGACAACTTATGTTTCATCAGTGCAGATGAAGGCAAAACAATGGAAAAAGAGGTTCAGAGAGCCTTTATCGCTCCCTTGGCTCTAAGAAGATCCAATATTCAATTGTTTTCATCTATCAATGATGAAACAGTACCTCATGTATTGAATATTTGGTATTTAAATAAACATGAAATACAAATGTAGAAGTTTCTCATCTACAGGATAATATCTCTTAACATTTTTTAAGCATTGGATCAATAGCAGGAACCTTGGAATATGTGCAAACCTGAAAGGAGCCCTTTTTACAGGGGACAATTCAAAGTTTGAGCCCAAATGACCAAGAAAATTCAGGGGAGAAGATCTTTGAAAGTGTTTCCATAAGCCTCAATGTTAAACTATGTTCCCTGCTGGTAACCATTTGGAATAAACGCAGGTCTAAAAACACCTTTTTATAGCCCAGATTTGCGGAAGGTACATAATGTTCATTATGTCCTAATGTCTCTCCGTCTTCAAAAAGATGGTATCCTCTTCTCCTCCTATAGCAATGATTGGAATTTCTTTTAACAGGAGATTCATCACATATTGTAGATGTGAACTATGCATTTTGTTTTCAAATAAATACTTTTTTTCAGATTTTTTACATGTTTTGACTGTCATTTTAGCCTAATGCAATCTATATGGTGACCACTTCGTTTCCTGTACTACCCCTTAACCAGTGGTCATAATTTCATGAAATTTGTGAAAGACCTCAGTTACATGTTATAGATTTGCACTATATATATTGTTTTCCTATAATTCCGTTCTTCCAGAATTTTGTCATGTCTTACACGTTGTCATTTAAGCGCAGTGCCAAAAACTGGTATCCATTGCTCCTCTTAAACTACTGACTGGAATTTTATGACTTATGCAGGAGCTTAATTACATATTTTAGATTGCACTATTTATTTTTTTTCCAATAATTCCTTTTTTCTTGTTCTTTTAAGAAAATTCACGAAGAGGTCGAAATGGGGCGGGGATCAATGGCTCACTAGGCCACAGTAACTCTAGTTTAACATGAAATAATCTTTGAAAGTGTTATCTCATAGGGTCAAATGCTAAACTTTGTTACCCTGCTGGCACCATCTTTACATAGGGCTGAATAAAAGCATTTTGTTTTGCTGGGGGCCACCAAAACATTTTGATGGCCTATTTTTGCTCCAATTGGTCTAGCAGTTTCAGAAAAGATCTTTGAATGTGTTTTTCCACAAGTACAATGTTTATCTATGTTCCCCGCTTGCAGCCATATTAGATATAGGGCGAATATAAAAAACACCTTTTTGCATGGCCACCAAAGGACTGTTGTGCCAAAATTGGGGTCAAATTCCTTAAAATGGGATCCAATTCCAATTCTAATGGGAAAACGTTTTAAATTTTGATATAGCTTGTGTCAAATCTTTCCCTTTAAAAAATAAGAATGTTGTTTCATCTACTCGATTTGACTTCACTACCGAATTTGACATGTTAAACACAGTGAGTGCCCTATAAGAAGCAGCAGATGCTTATTCTACTGATGGATTAGATCTCATCCAGTTTTTTAATTGAGTCTGTGACGTTCATCTGTATGTATGTCTCAATATTTTGTTTATGTGCAATACTTGTGTGGTGTCTTTGTGTCTTTATGTTTCCACTGTTTTCATTGCCTTTGGATTATTTCATTGAACAACACAAATGTGTGGAATATGGATCTTTGTGTCCCGTGTTTTTTTAACATACAATTTTGTAAGCGAGGTCACGTCACATGATGAAAATCGAAAGTCGTTTACTGAAAAGATGATGGATGCTCATTATTCAGCCAAAATTTACATTGTATATACTAAACAAATTCCGAAGCCGTAAGTTGTATTCTAACAGCTCATGCAATCCCACAAAGTGTCATCTTCGCTAGCCAAGGGTTACGATCCGATTATCTCCTCTTCACCCTTGGCAAATCTAGCCATATTTTTGGAGACACAAGTCTAAAATTATCTCCCTTTGAGTAAGATTTTCAGCATGATTTATTGTAAAAATTAAAGATAATTTATGATATCTAATAATGTCAAAATTCAAGAAAATACGTATTTCAAGGAAAATGAACCTCCAAAAGTAAAGAAACATTTCAAATCCTTGGAATTTTGCAAAATTAAAAAATCAATACAAACTTTATTTTAAGTTGTATTGTCATTTCATATATTAAAAATATGAATTCCTGTATTCTGATTGGATGCAGCCATGTCCAACTGCAACCAATCAAATCTGTGGATTTGAAGCTTCAGAAATCGAGCTAGATCTGCCAAGGGTGAAGAGGAGATGATCGGAACGTAACCCTTGGCTATCGAAGATGACAAAGTGTCGGCTGTACATCTCTAATTTAATTTTACAACATGAAGCCATATATATACCGTTTGTTATATATCATGCAGTTTACCGTCCCTGTCTGTACTTCAGAGCACGTTTATTCTCATAAAAACTGTTACTTTTACTTGTTGAGTAAAGTCAAATTACAAAAAAAAACAACTAACATTTGAATACTGCTGCATATATCAAAGGAAAGGTAATATATGCATCTTTTATGCTGATGTTAAATAATACTTTGTTAAAAACCAAGTTCTGTGGAATAAGTGATTGAAGTTCATAATGTGAGTTTTTTGCAGGATTTTCAGTATAAATTTGATTCAAAGTGCTCCGAAATATACATGATATAAGAAAGTAATTTATTGTTTTCATTATGTGATTTATAATCTTTATTTTTACATCCAAATCAATGCATGGTTCTGCTTAAAATGACATTAAATATAAAAAAAAACTTAACGCCACTGTTTCACTTCTCTGCATGTAAACAAACATCGATGAACTTATCAATCGGCTGATGATCAAAATGATACAAAGCGGTTGTACGGTGTAATGATTATACAAAACTACTGACAAAATTTCAAGCTTGTATCATAATCCATTGCAGAGAAAATACTTGACGAAAGTTGTGACGGACGGAATGACAGACACGG
>MJUU01045103.1:0-22077 GCA_002080025.1 Modiolus philippinarum
ACGAGATTTAATTCTTAATATTTTTAATTTCTGATAGTAACCATAAAAGGTATAGAGTACGGAAGGTCCTATGCACAGGCCTGAACAAAAGCTCAGCCTACTCATTAAACTCTCTTTAAAACAAATCCAGTTAGTGAATTTTCAGACATAATGTTTGCATTCGAAAGATCAGTGCATTCAGTCAAGTGTGTAAAAAGCGTATGTATGTCAATAGAACAATTTCAGATTCAAAATTTATTATTATTTGTGACGACAATATGTGCCGATATATACGGCACATATTGTCGCCCCCAATGACGTCTGAATGGCATTGACAAAATCGGCACATATTGTCGCCGGCGACAATATGTGCCGTTAAGGTCAAGCACATATTGTCGCCGGCGACAATATGTGCCGATAAAGTATGCACATATTGTCGCCGGCGACAATATGTGCAGGGGCGACAATATGTGCCGTAACAGGATCTTTCTCGATTAAACACCAATTCTTACGAATTATAGATGTTAGTACTTGGAGACTTAGATGGTAAGTTACAACAAGGGGTGTTTTTTTTTATTTTGACTACTCTTATCTTTGTACACAAGCAAAGAGTTGCGGTCAATATTGTTCACTTTTTCAAAAGCAATGTTGATATTTTTGTCATTATAACCCCTATTGAGCAGGTGTTTTTTAGTTCTTGTAAACGGTGTTTTTTTAGGTGTTCGGAACATATACACTGAACTGGTATGGCCTGGCTATAAGGGATACTGCGAGAACAATGTTTGAGGTGACAGCTTTTCGGGGATAAAAATTGATGCTGATCAGTTTCCTTTGTATGGAGATCAGTTTTGATGTTACCGTTGACAATGGTTGTAGTGGTGTTAAAAAAGCTGATCTTCTTTATTGAGGACTCAAATGTAAATTTGATGGAATGATGAAAATTGTTACAATGTTGAAAATATTGGTCCAGTTGTTCCTTTGTTCCATTCCATTTGATGTCAAAATCATCAATGAATTGGTTTGAATGGAGCTGTAGACAAGATATCTTGTTCAAGGTTTCCCATGAAAATGTTTGCATATGATGGTGCCACTTTGGTTCCAATACTTTTTCCGTTAACGTTAACTTGCAAATAATGTTGCTCGTTGAATACATACATACATACATACATATATATATATATATATATATATATATATATATATATATATATATGCGTCTAAAGTCAAGAGTCTTAGGATGTGATATTATCGAGAACATCTTTCTACCGAGGAATTTGAGCGACACGCAACACTAAATTTGAATTTCACTGTTTTTACGTATTTCGGCGGCCATCTTGGAAATGGCAGTCATTTTGATTTTTTTCCGCATTAATTCCCTCCTCTCATTTTGCTGAACCTTTATACAAATATGAACAAAGTGTGGAAAGCAGTTCCCGAGATATTAAATCCCCAATTTTTGAACAGGAAACGGATTAATATAAGTTTTTTAACTTGTTTCCGAATCCTATTTAATAATTCTAATTGTATTGTTATATTGTTCTATATTATTGTGTTTGTATATGTATATAATGAATTATTTAATAAAATATGTTTACAGTAATTTTTGAACGTAAAATGGTGGCCATCTTGGATCGCACAACACATATCTTCAGATGGTTGTCTAACTGTGTGCACAATTTGAAATCATTAGGAATATTTTATGGTCGAGCTTATACATCCATCTTTAAAAAATATAAAACCTTTTTTTGTTTTCGTAGTTTTAATATTATTTATACCTTTGGTATATGTTATGGTATATAAGGCGACTGATTTATTTTTGTAGCTTATCCCTTTCATCCAATTTACATTTTCTATTCATCTGACTCATACTCCTTATTCTTGACAATGATGTGCACCAGAACCCCGGACCTAATGATCATGAACTTTCTATATTCCACTTAAATGCTCGCAGTGTTAGGAATAAATTAGCCTACCTAGAAGATATAGTGTCGGAATTTTCAATTGTATGTATTACTGAAAGCCATTTGGATAGCGGTGTCGCAGATTCAGATGTTTATATGGACAGCTTTTCAGACTCAATTTTACGAAAAGACCGTAACTCTTTTGGCGGGGGTGTGGTCGTGTATTCATCTCGGGATATTTGTATAAAGGAAAGAAATATCTCGCGTTTGAAAGTGGTGAGTTAATTTGGTGTTAAGTCATGCTTCCTAGCTTTAAGCTGCTTCTTGGTGTTGCATATCGCCCTCGGGATCTGATAATAACTTCTGGGAGTACTTTGAATACTCAGTAGAGCAAGCCATGAACTATGCAGAAAATATAGTAATAACAGGTGATCTAAATATGGATTTATTATCTCAATCTAATAACAGATTAAAAGAAATGATTCAACTTTTTAGTTAACGAATGTTATTGACACGCCTAATCGAATGGGAGCACTTCTCGATCCAGTTTTGGTTTCTAAAATTGACATAGTAGTAGATTCTGAAGTTATAGATATTAACAGGTCTGTAAGTGATCACAATGGTACTCTTGTCAATTTAAAAGCTCAAAACTTTAGCAAAAATTCATTTATTAGACAGGTCAGGCTATTCAAACATGCTGATTATAATGAGTTAAATAATGAAATATCCCAGTTCCAATGGGAACCCTATTTCACAGATTGTAATGATGCAGAACGTTTTACTACCAAGTATCTAGAGATGATTGCACGACACATTCCCTCCAAAACTATCAGAATAAGACCAAATGATAAACCCTGGTTTAATTCTGATTTAAGGAAAGAAATAAGAATTCGTGATAGACTACATAAATTAGCTAGAAAAAAATCCTTGTTTTAGTTTTGTGAAAAAATACAAAACACAAAGAAACAAAGTTAATAACATGATTAAGTACGCTCGCGAACATTTGTTCTTAGTGCTGACGAATTAATAGATTCGTATTCCAAAAACGATCCAAAGTCCTATTGGTCTTTGATTAAAAGACCTTTAAAAGGAACCGGCTCAAATTTTACAATTCCACCCCTATTTGATAGTGTAACAAATTCCTTGGGTATAGGGTTAAAGAAAAAGCAAATATATTAAACGACTTTTTCTGCTCGAGATCATCACTAAACGATGATAACCGTGACCCACCCGAGCTGCCACCCAAAACGAATGCCATATTATCCGAAATTATTATTACTGAACGAGACGTTAAAGATATTCTTCAAACATTAAAAATCGGTAAAGCTTGCGGAGATGATTGAATAAGTCACCAAATGTTAGAAGCTACGTCTGAAACAATATATAAACCCCTAACAATTATGTTTCATCATTCTCTAAGAAATGAAAAATTTCCATCTAACTGGAAGGTTGGTAGAGTGATGGCTGCATTTAAAAAGGAAGATAAAAGCCATCCATCTAATTACAGACCAATATCATTGCTAAGTTGTGTAGGTAAAGTTATGAAACGTGCTGTTTATATTTAAGTATATCCATAATTATGCTATAGAAAACTCCATGGTGTATGCATATCAGTCCGGTTTCTTAAAGGGTCAATCTACGGTCTTCCAGTTATTACGGTATACGGTCTTCCAGTTTTATATAGCATAAAATTTGTCAAAATCTTGATAATCGCATGTCCAATATTATAATATTTTGTGATATATCAAAAGCTTTTGATAGAGTATGGTATGCCGGTTTAAAGATGAAATTAAAATCATATGGAGTATCAGGATCCCTATTAAATTGGTTGGAAGATTATATGTCTAACCGAAAACAGTCTGTTTGTATAAATAGTGAAAGATCATATCTTAGGTCCGTTAGTGGTGGTGAACCTCAAGGTTCAGTCCTTGGTCCACTACTTTTCCTCATATATATATTAATGATGTAACAGATAATGTGACAAACCTAGCAAGATTGTTCGCTGACGATACTCCATTAGTTTACTCTGGAGATAATTTTCTAAATATGGAAATAGAAATAAATGAAGACTTGCGAATACTTAACAACTGGGCATTGACTTGGCTTGTAGGGTTCAATCCAAAGAAAACAAAGGCTCTTGTTATTTCAAATAATGAAATACCTAATATAGATATTAAGTTCAGAGATGAATCGGTTGAAAATGTAAAAGATCATAAGCACTTAGATGTTACGTTATCTTCAAATGGAACTTGGTCAACGCATATTGAAAATATAGTACAATCGGCTTTCAAACAAATAAATGTTCTTCGAAAACTGAAATTTACCCTTTCGATACGAACTTTATCAAATATCTATCTTACATATGTAAGACCTTTAATGGAATGTGCATTCGAGGAATGGGATGGGTGTTATAATAAAGATGCTGAAAAGCTTGAACAGGTCTTTGCTAGTAAAGAATCACTATATTTTGAAACTGGTTGGGATCCTCTAGTAAATAAGAGACAATTTAGAAAAATAACAACCTTCTATAAAATGCATCATAGAATGTGTCCTGAATACCTTAGTAATTGTCTCTTTCCCCTAACTTCCGATATAAATACATATAATGTAAGGACAAGTGATAACTATGTTACTCCTAGATGTAGGTTAAGAATTTTCGACAACTCTTTTGTCTCGTCGTCTGTTAGACTTTGAAATGAATTAAATTCATCTGTGCGTAATTCCCCTACATTATCAATTTTCAGAAAAACGAATCAAAACGGAGAGTTTTAAAGCTCCAGAATACCATGGGGGTGTAACCCCCCTACCACTGGAATCCGGAATACCGGCTAAATGGTGAAGGTCCTAGGAAATTGAATATCTTACATACCAGACTTAGGTATCAGTGTAGCTCACTAAATGCAGATCTAAAAAGAGTAAATGTTATAAGTAATCCAAGCTGTAATTGTGGATGCCTTCCATTTTTTTCATCGAATATCCATTGTACAGAAACCAGAGAACAATCTTGCTAAGTGGTATTGATATCAATGATTTTCAAATCGAAACTTTACTTTTTTGAAATGATGACTACGATGACCAGACAAACTCAGCTATATTTCAAAAGGTTCGATCATATATCAATCAAACTAAACGATTTTAGGTACAAGTCAGTTCTAGATCTCAGCCAAATTCTTTTTTTGTCTTTTTTTTTTCTCATCTTGATTTTCTATGTTTTCAAAACATTGTTTGAAAAAATGTAATTTATTATGTTAATTATTATTTGCCTTGCTGTCGTTTGATTATATTTATATTGTAAGGAGGGGACTTGCACTAAATTGGTATAACTTGAGTCCAATCCTTTTGTTTATTTGCAATAAAATATTATTAAACTAATCATTTCATTCAGCCATTTCAAATAATCGCTGGGACAAAATCATTGGAAGAAGAAGAAGAAAAAGAACTAGATTTGCAATTCCGATCAATTGTAGATGTCACCTAAGACCCACCATTCGATGATTCCTCCTCAATCTACACAGAAATTATTTTTCTTTGAAATCTGACAATTTTGAAATTTTGACGTAATTTGGCGGCCATCTTGGAAATGACGGCCATTTTGATTTTTTTTCCGCATGAATTCCGTCCTCTCATTTCACTGAACATTCATACAAATCTGCATAGCAGTTCTTGAGATATTGAATCCTCAATTTTTTAACGTAAAATGGCCGCCATCTTGAAAACAGCCGCCATTTTGATTTTTTTCCCTAAAAAAATCTTCTCCTTACAATGATCTAACCTTCGGACAAAAATTATTGGAAGAATAATAAGAAGAAAAAAGAAGCGGAAGAATAATAATTAGAAGAAACGTAGAATAACAACATGTCACCCCGACTACGTATGGGCTGACAAAATAATCAGAAAAAAAAACGTAGTATAACATGTGACCCCGACGTTGTCTTGGGTGACTGATTGAGGATAGGTTTATCAGTTAACAAAATGGGATACATGCAATGGGTAGGGGCAGGAAATTATCAAAAATATGATTGATTCTTCATTTTTTTATATTTAAACTGGATTTCTGCTTTGTTATCCAGAACTTTTCTTTAGCTTTCCTCTGTGTGTCTGTCCATGATCGATTGTATTTGCATATTTTTCCAGTCATAAACTAGAAGTGTGTTTTTGTTACAAAAGCGAATGTCTCCCCCCGCCTCAGTACGTAATGTTCTTTGAGTAATTAAACCCAAGTAAGTTTTATGTTGCCACTGGGTGGCCGATCATTCCAGCTAGACGATATGCACAACTAAGCATGATGGTCAGTAATCCCTTGAAGTTAAGTTGAAATCCCTTCAAAGATGTGGGAGAATTAGCATCCAATAAATTAAGAAAATTCTAAGTCAAAAAGGGGCAAAACTCCTACAAAAATTGGCTCATAAATCAAATGAGACGATATGCACAATTACGCATGATGGTCAGCAATCCTGTGGATTTGTTCAAATCCTATGAAAGATGTGGGAGAATTAGCGTCCACAAACTTAATTCAGGCAAATTCTAAATAAAAAAGGGGCACAACTTCCACAAAAATTGGCCCATCAATCCAGCGAGACAATATGCACAAAAAGGTATGATGATCAACAATCCTGTGAAGTTTGATTGAAATCCGATGAAAGATGTCGGAGAATTGGCGTCCGCAAACTTCATTTTGCAAAATTCTAAGTAGAAACAAGGGTCATAACTCAAACAAAAATTACCCGATCAATCCGGCGAGACAATATGCACAACTAGATATGATGGTCAACAATCCTGTGAAGTTTTGTTGAAATCCGATGAAAAATGTGGAAGAATTGGCGTCCACAAACTTAATTTTGTAAAATTCTTAGTCAAAAAGGGGCATGACTCCAACAAAATCCACCTGATCTGTCCGGCGAGACGATATGCACAACTAGGCATGATTGTCACCAATCCTATGAAGTTTGGTTTAAATTTGATGAAAGACGTAGGAGAATTGGACTGAACTTGAAGGTATATTCCTCCATCTGCCGGTTTCAATTGGAAATATAACGTTGCAAGTGCGTAGCTTACAGATAAATATCCTTTGTGCACATTTCAGTTTCATTAAATATGGTTCGAAAATAAATTCTGTTTTGAAACAAGAATAGTATTCCCCCTTAAAGAATTATTTATTTCACCAAACCACTTAAGCAATAACAGTACATTATTTGAATACCCGAGGGCGTCAATCGTAGATTTGACGGTCAAAATGCAGTTTATAGGCGACGCGTAGCGGAGCCTGTAAACGGATATTTTGACCGTCAAATCAAGATTGACGCCCTCGGGTATTCAAATAATGTACTGTTATTGCGATTCTAATGCAACAAATCAATTTCATGTTCTATTTTTAACTCGAGAATTTGTAACTATATTAGGAAACAGATTAAACAGGGAACCTACTTTGTCACAGGTGTGTAGATGGTAGAATTGACGGTCAGTTTTGACCAATGAAAACCTTCGTTATATAAATGTTGCATTAGAATTTTGAATAAACTGGTCTTGAAGTCGTTGTTTGACATTATATTTCATAAAATTCAAATTAACATGCTGCATATCCCAAGCTTCACTGAATCCACATTCATCTAAAACTGATTTGATATAACTTAACCATTTACACTGATAATCACCTCTGTCATATAGTTGTCTTAAAAGTTTATATACCTTACCTGATAATTTAGTTTCACAAGAAGCGAGCTTTTGCCAAAAACAAATCATTTTAATTTTTATTCTCAATTCAAGTGGAAATCTTCCAAGTTCACCATATACCATAAAATTGGGGGTTGAAGACCGAACACACAAAATTCGTTTACAAAATTGTAAATGTACTTTTTTCAATAATAGTCCCCAAATTTCAGATGAATACGTTAAAATAGGAAAAATCAAAGTATCAAATAATTTAAGGAATAAATAAGTTTCGTATCTTCTTATACAAAACATACAATGCTTTCTCCGCTTGAGATACCAATTTCTTCCTTGCTTGAGAGAAGTTTCCGTTATAGTTAAAAAGTAGACCAAGGTATGTATAACTGTCTTGAATTTCCACTTGTTGATTATATAGATTAAAAATCAAATTTCTGTTACATTTCCTCTTAGAAAAAAATAACAATTTTGGTTTTAGCTACATTTACAGTCAACTTCCAATCATTACAATATTTTTCAAAAACTGATAAAGATCTTTGTAATTCATCAGCTGAGTCGGCAAAAATCACCGTATCATCAGCATATAACAAAATAAAAATTTTGATATACATACCCAAATTATCCATACATTTCTCATTAAAAAAATGCAAGCAGTCCGCAAGGTTAGCTGATAAATATTCCTCGAGGTCATTCAGGTACAAGGCAAAGAGAAAGGGAGATAACTTTTCCCCTTGCCTTACACCAATTTAACTTTTCCCCTTGCCTTACACCAATTTCGCATGGAAAAAAATCTGTTTTAAGATTACCAAGCTTGACACAAGACTTGATATCTTTATAGAAATTTAATATTACGTTAAACATCTTTCCACCAATATTATATTTAATGAGTTTTTTCCATAATCCCACCCTCCAAACAGTGTCAAAAGCCTTTCTAAAGTCTATAAATGAACAGAATAACTTTCTCCCAGAGGATAAATATAAAGAAATAAAACCATATAAAGTGAACATACTGTCTTGTACAGAATATCCTTGTCTAAAACCTCCTTGACAATCAGTTATAATTCCGAATTCCTCAGACAATTTGTTAAGCCTTGCATTCAAAATAGAAGTAAATACTTTCCCCAAATTTGAGGTCAGACAAATTGCCCGATAATTGTCCAAATTTTTATATCCCCTTTATTTTTATATAACGGTTTGATTACACCTATCAGCCAAGAGTCTGGTATACTGCCTGAGTTGAAAACTAAGTTGAATAATTTCAAATAAATGGGTAGAAATTGGTTGATCGTGCTTTTTATGTATTCATTGGCAATTTGATCCTCGGCGCATGCTTTACCATTGGTTAATTTCTTCACTGCCGACAAAATTTCCTCTTCTGAAATACTTTGATCAAGATTATAAATAATTTCCTGATTATCAATATTTTGTAATAACTCATCGAAATCAGAAAAATCGTTATCTTCCGTATCATTTTTATTTAGATTACTAAAGTATTCGTATAGCTGATCAAGAGTAAATTGAGACTCCACAAACTTTGTGACGGACGGACGACAGGCGGAAAAGACAATATGAGAAGGGGGAGACATAAGTCTGTGGCCCGTTTTTTTACTGATAAACTTGTTCTCATTAACTTAACGTTGGACTATAACTAAACAAAATTATTATTTTGTAAGGGTAATAGTACTAGTATTTAGTTTTGATATATACGAATACTGAAAAAATTCTTTTTCCCTTCTCTTGTTACATCTGTATAACATGTAAGCTCGATACTTCATTTAAAAATATTTGTAGTTTCGTCTTTGCAGATTATTTACTTTGAAAATTCTTCGTTCGTCTTCCTTTCGACGTTTTCGCAGAAAAGAACGTAGCATACGACGTAGCCTGGTCGAACATATCCCAACCTCGCGATAGTCATCAGGATCCCAGGCTACATACGACGGAAGTTTGGTTTGGGTGAGACCTTCACGAGCTAAAAACAGTGTGTTATCTGCCCTTGATAGTAATGGCTGCTTTATTTTTGTCTGAGTGACTAGCATGATTTAAATCGGTAAAAGACCGTTAATAGGTCGGTCTGTATGACTTCGTTACATGGATATGCACAACAGATATGACAGGTGATGTTATTCAAGCGTTTCTGATATATAACGTGAACAATTTTACTTTATAAACTGAATGGAAATGTACTCATTTACGTACTCATTTACGTGTTGATGAATATTCGAGCATACCGGAACTTATTGCCATAGCTGCTCATGTCATTTTTATTGTACTGCCATGTATTATGTCAAGAACTTCAAATAGTTGCCTAAATAAGCGAAGACGACATTCCTCAGAGCCCTCTCCGGGTACACCCTTACGTAAGAGATTGAATTTTGATATCGACATTGACCTTGTAGTCATGAACGACACTTCCTCCTCTCACCAGAAGCCTCAATCTTTGTTTAAAGACGATGGTGTTCAACGTCTTGCTACGGCCGTAAAAACAATTATGCTAGATGACTTACGCAAAGAGCTTAAGGCCGAACTCCAAACATACGTAACTAATAATACCGCTCCATTGTACAATGAAATAGACAAACTTAAACATGAACATTTTAATCTTAAGAAATCTATTGATCACTTACCTACATTAAACAATAGAATGGATGACTTGGAGCAACATAGTCGTAAAAGCTGTTTACGAATCGGTGGGGTGCCGGTCAATCAAGAGGAAGACACGACCGACATTGTATGCAATATTGCCAAAAAACTGAATGTTGAGCTTGTTCCAGCAGATATTAGTGTTTCTCATAGGCTTCCCACAGAGAAAGGTCCAAAGCAAATTATAGCCCGCTTCACGCACGCCAACAAGAGGACCGAACTATTGAAAGCTACACAAAAGTTAAGAACAATAAATGAACTTAAAGGTGTAGGCATTAGTCAAGATCTGACAAAATTCAGAGCGAGATTGGCGTATCTTGCCCGCGAAGCTGTTAGAAACAGAAGGATAAAAAAAAACTTCAGTAAGAGACGGAAAAATATCCATTACAGACAACGAGGAAAAAAAGCATGTCATAACAACTGAAGCTGAACTTCAAAATATCTTGTCGAAGCAAAATTTTGGTTCATCATTACCTAACAATCCGATTGGTCAGCCTCTTCCGTCTATGATGTCAGCCCGGGTTTTCTTGTCCGTTCTTCTCCGTCGAACAATCTTCAGCCACAGATTATGATGCCTTATCCACCGCAGTTTCATCAAGCATCGTGCAGTGCTAGTGAGGGAATGATGTTTCCTATGTCCCAACCATCAGTTAGTTTTCAGTGACTCTGAGTGGAGCTTATCGCTTCATGCTAAGTTTTATTCGTGGTAGTACAAACCTGGAGGTAGCTTACAATATCCGTTATATTGTACAATATGATGAAGTATAGTTATTTTGTTTTTGACATAATTCCAAAAGGCAATTTTGTTTTTTCATATACATGGTATTGATCTCATGTCCATTGCATTTTTAGTAGCCATATGTTATTTGTATATTGACTTCATCTTACATCACGATTTCTTGGTACTTTGTATATTAAATTGTAATGTGTTGGAGTGTGTTGTCCAGCTGCGTGTAGTGTGATGATACACACATGGCTTGAATCTAGTGCCATATGTGCTGCCATATGTGGATCATCACACTGCATGGAAAGCTTGACAGCATCAACTAAAACGGGATATCATTATTTTTTTTCCCGCGTACTTAGCCAGTCCAAACTTCATCCCTGCTCCTAACGATTAAAGTGATCAATAGTCAATTTCTACAATAAGCATTGAATACTCAGTATGAAATAGCATATTATAAAAACTGAACACTGACCCAATATTGTATATTTATCTTTTTAAGAGGGTTATGTTGCATAACTATCCAATTAATATGCAATATAGACGTAACATAAATCAGAAGTTATTTTTGCGTAGAACTTCAACGCTTAGTTGAAATTGAATGTTGGCTGATGTTATTCTAACAATCACGTTAAATCGTCTTCACAATATTTATTCGAGACCACCTTTTATTGATTTTAAAAATGGGTCATTCGATGAAACTATTTACTTTGTCCTTACAATATGTATTCGAGCTCACCGTTTATTGATTTTATAATAAGGTCATTCGTTGGATCTGTTTATATTTGTCCTTCCGATATTTAATCGAGCTCACCGTCTTTTCCGCTTCAATGTGTTATAATAAATCATTGTGAATGAAAAAAATAATAACAATAATGTTCAATGAATATTTACAATATTAATCATTTTTAATCATTTTTATTCTTGAAATTATGGTGTCCTTTTGAACTTATATGGGGATTTGTATAATAGTAAAAAATTGGATTATTGATCTAAAACACAATACATGAACAGATTGATTTATTTAAATTAACCAAAATAATTGCTTGTCACATTTACTTAATTATTATCATTATTATTTTCTCTTTTTTTGTTTTTGTACGTGTGCTTATTAAAATTCAGACCGCCTATTTCTTACTGGTCTGTGAAGGTTATTTTTGAACTTGTATATATGTTTATTATTCTTTTTTGTCATATTTCATACTTCATTGTTTGTGATTGCTGTATTGTTTTTGATGACCACTCTTTTTTTGTGTTCTGCTGTAGCGACAAAATGCGTAGTCCTTGGCTGGTACGACATTCATCCTGTGATACAGAAATTACATAATGAACATATCCCTGCGTGAGTATCGTGCCAGATTGGGACTGTTCTACAGTAAGGCCACACATATACCAAAACGGAAACGTCTTAATAGTATAGATGTTATTTGTGCCAATATTATATTTTGTATAGGCATACACAGTATTCCATATTTGTTTTAATTAATCACATTTTGTTTCAAAAAAGGTCATCTATAAATTACATTTATTCACCTTTACTGAATAGCTCAAGTTATCTTATAGAATCAAATGTGTTCAATTTACAATATTATTGTACTGTTTTATTATCATGTTTTATTATCTTATGGTTATCTTTAGTTTTGCTCCTATCCGGGGATGTAGAGACAAATACTGGACCGAGTGTGTCCGACTCTGATTCCTCGTCGTCTATTTCAAACGACACTCTAGATAATTTTCAGGAATGTTCCAAATTATTTCCTTCTTTTGTTCATTTGAACGTCCAAAGTTTGGTTCCCAAGATAGATGTTATAAATACGGAACTCAGAGATATTGATATTCTTTGTTTTAGTGAAACGTGGCTCAACCCTGATGTAGCTAACGATGACATCGTACTTGATGGATCTTTCCAAAGCCCATTTAGATGTGATCGTGTTGACAGAAGGGGAGGGGGTGTAGCAATTTACATAAAGAAAAATTTAATAGCCTCTGTGAGACATTATCTCTTTGTTCGCGGGCTCGAAAGTTTATGGGTTGAGGTTTGTCTAAAAGGAAGTAATAAGGTTCTATTTGGTGTATTTTATAGACCACCCGATTCCTCTGATTTCATCTACAATTTAATTGAACACTCTTTTGACTTAGCAGTTGATACTGGAATAGAAAATATTATTATCCTGGGTGATTTTAATGAAGACTATCTAAAACCAAATAACATCCGTATGAAAGATATTCTTCTGAAGTACGATATGACTCAGTACATATATTAGCCGACTCACTTTACTGAACACAGCAGTTCTTGTCTTGATTTAGTCATTGTCAACAAGAGAAACCTCATCGACTTTGTACATGTAGGTCATTCTGATATAAGATATCACTGTCCAATATATGGAATCATTAAAATTAATAAACCTCTCTCGTCAAGTTTTAAACGTCGAATATGGTTATATGACAGGCGTGACTTAACTATATTTCGAATTCATTTAAGTAATATTGATTGGCAAAAATTAATCTCCGATGCAAATAACATAGATGCTGTTGTTGAGTCTTTCACCGATGTACTGCTTAAAACGGCGATGGTTACGATTCCAAACAAGGTTATTACAGTTCGTAAAACCGACCCACCCTGGTTAAACAGTTGTGTTCGCAGGTCTATTCGAAAGCGAAATAGGCTCCATAAAAGAGCAAAGAGGTCTAACCTGCCTCAACACTGGGCCGCGTTTAGAAAATGTCGTAATCAAACTATAAATTTTATTAGAAACAAGAATTTTACGACGGTTTGATCGAAAATTTACGTACACAGTCGTTAGATATAAAAGACTGGTGGAAAGTAGCATCTAGTGTAGTTGGTTTTAGAACTAGAGATTATGAAATTCCACCCATAAAAAACGATAATGACATTATATTTAACGACTTAGACAAAGCCGAAACTTTCAACCATTTTTTTTGCTTCACAGTCAAATCTCTGTGACGAAGATAAGTCGGTCCCTGACGAGGTCCCTACGTGCAATAGATTTTTGAACAACATAAGTATTACTGAGACTGATGTTAAAGATATTCTTCAAATTATAAATATCAACAAAGCGTTTGGGCCTGATGGGAGCCCCCGTTTATTGAAAATTGGTTATGACATTCTTGCTAAACCATTATGTGTCATATTTAATCTTAGTTTGACTGGGAAGTATTATCCTATGTCATGGAAACAAGCAAATGTCATTCCTGTTTATAAAAAGGACGATAAATCTGTTGTAGGTAATTACCGACCTATTTCCTTATTGAGTGTAATAAGTAAAACTTTCGAGAGATGCGTGTATAAATACTGTATGAATTTTCTACGAACTCTTTTATCTGAACACCAGTCGGGGTTTACAATGAAAGACTCGACCCGTAATCAACTCTTGTACTTATCTAATGCATTCAGCAGTGCATTAGCACTATCATGAGAGTGCGAATGGGAAAAACGGTTGACTTGCATTCTCAGTAAAGTTTACTTACTTTCTAAAATTTTTGTCGTCTGATATATCTGGATTTTTCTCAATTAAAACGATATTTTTTACATAATTCAAGGTATGATTTTTGCATCCCATTTTCTTAATACTTCTTGTTAAACGTACGTTCTGTATCTTAGTTTTTTTCGTTTCAGCACACATATTAAAATCGACAAATCGAGTGTCTTCGGGTCATTTATTTGACTTAAACGACATTTTTATGAACATCAACACCATGACTTGAAAGCATTTCGTGCAGTTTAAGTCATTTTGCACAAATCAAATCCAAGGGATAAAAGATATATACTGAAACAAACGAAGGTGGTCAAGAACTTCATCGTTATAGTTAACTCGTGTACTCAGATATCTGAAAGCAAAATTTTCTTGCATATGTGCGACAGTTTTCTTGTGTATCACTGCTATATTCTTTTCCATGATGTAAGTTCCAAGATTTCATTTTGACTCTACTATTCTGTCAAATTATATTGAGAACTTTGCAAAAGCATTTTAAATATTAACTCACTCCAATTTAAATTTGCAATTTCAATGATTGCAAATCTTGTGCCACCATTTTTGAGAATGACCAAGAAGTTTGAATAAATCGCAAAGAGCTGAACAAAATCATATATTAACTCTATATCTTATGATTTAACACAGCAGCAATTAAAAAGAAAAATGGGAATTTCAAAATCATAGGAATTTCAAAATCCAATGGAAAAATACAGTTTCGTATGGTGTTTCACTACATTTGTATTTCTCATGGGACTTTGAAATATTTTTAAAGGACTTTTACTACTGCCATGGGATTTCTTTAACTTCAATGGGAAAAATGTTCCTATGGCAATACTAGTAATTCAAACTCCCATTGGAAATACTGAAAAATAGTAAAATCTCATGGGCAAATACATTTTCCAATAGGATTATCAAATTTCTATGCTTTTTAAATTACAGTAATGTAAAAGTGTATTTACATGTCAATTTTGGCTGAATTTTGGCTTTTCTATTTAGATCCTTTTGGTTATTTGTTCTCTATCAGCTTTTACACGTTTTTCGGTTCAAGGACTTTCAAATGATTTGGTTTGATCTGCACTGATGAGACATAGGTGCGCATATGCAGAAAAAAAATTAACAGTAACTTCGGTATTTCGTTATCAACTAACTAATTTGAATTTCGCAAGTCTCATGAAATTTTTCAAATTATTAAAACTTATGTGGTAGCTGTCAAAACTGCATGGTTGCACAAGATTTGCAATAACTGGAATTGCAAATTTTAATTGCAATTAGTTTATTATTGAATACCTTTTGAATACCACACTCACTTTTTCTTATGTGACTGACATGTTATGTGACTTTACAGTTTAGAGTGTAAACATTTTTTATGTATTCAAAATAACTGTAACTTCTTAGTATTTTATAAGTTCGCGTTAATAATGAGTCCGGTTCATCATTTTAAAACTCAAAGATTAAAAATGTTTCATTTGTAAAGCGTAGAACTGCATTGCAAAAATTGGGAATCGTTTAATATTTTCAAAATGCGCATTTGTTTTGCATATTTAAAACGCTGTTACTTTTATTGATATCATTTTTATTTGTTTTGTGAACACCCAAGTAAATTATGATTATTTTTGGGAGTACAATAACCAACTATAGCATAAACCAGAGTCAACTTTACCCCACTACACAATAAACTATAGCATATAAATTACATTTTAAGCAACAATCGTTCAGTAAGCTCTTTGTTTGCACAATATTGAGCATTTATTTACATTATTGTACTCTTTTTCACAAATCGAATATTAAAGTAGCCGTTTGGTGGTGATTAGCAAGCGAAATATAAAGTTTTATGTCCGATGGCACTATTATTAAAATTCATCATAGTAAACTATCGCTCCTCTTGGGTTTTCATGCAAGGAAACTGTAGCCCTCGTGCAAGTAAACTTTCGCTCTCAAGACAGAACCCTATCGCATTTACTGGAATTTTTAGCTGTAACGATATGATGTGGCTTGAAAACGATGTACCTAGGTTGCTGAATGCGAAAGGTTTGTTTTGTCAAAAGAACAGATGTTTTTATAATGAAATTATTACCTAAAATCATAAGTAGGTAAAATGCCTTTAACATAAGTCAAATTTTAAATTATTCTAATATAAAGGTATTTTATAATCATAATAATGCTCATGACTTATATATTTCAACGTCAAATACTAATTTCTGTTTAAAAATTGTATTTTTAACCTAAATGCCACATTTTTCGTCTAACTTATTGTTTATTTTCCCATAATACATCTGGAACACACAAGTCAATTTCGCAGGGAATGCAAGTCAACCGTTTTTCCCTTTCGCACTTTCATGATAGTGATTAGACCATGGAAAAGACATTCGAATCGTGTTTTTTGATATCAGTAAGGCCTTCGACCGTGTATGGCATAAGGGTTTACTATATAAATTACAAAAAATTGGCATATCTGGGGATTTATTTTCATGGTTTCATAGTTATTTGGTTAATCGAAGACAACGGGTTGTTTTAAATGGTCAAGAGTCCTCATGGGTATCTATAAATGCCGGTGTGCCTCAAGGATCCATACTTGGGCCTATGCTCTTTTTAGTTTTTATCAACGATATAGTTGATGAAGTTAATTGTAACATTAAACTCTTCGCTGATGATACAAGCATCTACGCTATTGTTGAAAGTCCTCTTCTGGCCTCCATTACCTTAAATTCAGATATGCAAAAAATTCATACGTGGGCTAGTAAATGGCTCGTGTCTTTTAATCCTAAAAAAACTGAATCAATGATAATATCTAGGAAAGTAGACCCTGATTATCACCCGCCTTTGAATATGAATAGAAATGTGATAAAAAATGTAACTTCACATAAGCATTTGGGATTAACCTTCTCCGGAGATGGCACTTGGAATTTGCATATAGATAACGTCATTGAAAAGGCTTCAACTCGTCTAAACCTGTTACGTAGACTCAAATAATAAGTTGATCGCAAATCACTTGAAACCATGTATTTTATGTACATTCGTCCGATTTTGGAATACGCAGATGTTATTTGGGACAATTGTTCAGAATACCTCAAAGATCGCCTTGAGCAGATCAATTCCGAGGCAGCAAGAATTGTCACTGGTGCCTCGAAATTGACCAGCCAGAGCGTTCTTTTGAAGGAATCTAGATAGGAATCTCTACGAGACCGTCGAACTAATCATAAAATTATTTTATTTCATCAAATGATTAATAATAATACACCTGCATATTTATCCGACTTAGTTCATATCAAACACGGAATTCTAATAATATACCGAATATAGCAACTAGGACTACCTATTATCATAACAGTTTCCTTCCCTCATCTGTGCGTCTTTGGAATCAGTTGCCCACGGAAATTAGAGATTCTCCCCTTTCCTGTCTTAAAAGATTTTTAGATAAAAGTCATCCTGTACCTAAATATTTTTATAGTGGGAAAAGATTAGGACAAATTCTACACACACGTATTAGAACAGAAAGTAGTGGTCTAAATGAGCATTTATATAAGAAAAACTTAACAGATAATCTCTTTTGTTATTGTAACGAAGTCGAAACCTCTGAACATTCAGATTTTTTGTTTTGTACTAGATATAATGTACAAAGACGTATCATGTATAACCAATTGTCTTATAATCCTATATCTATTCAAAATGTCTTGTATGGTGATAGTTCTCTTTCTGATGATGACAATTCAAAAAATTTTATTGTTATTCAAAATTTTATATTAAGCTCAAAACGATTCATGTAAAGTTTATTATATAATAAAATGTGTGGTCCATGTCTCTACGAGGTTTAATACTGCATATCTACATGTTTTCTCTGGTGGTCATCATTATCATTTTCGAAATATTGTAGCCATTTCTGATTTCATTTGGGAGAGGAATTTATAAAAGTGTTTACACTTGTTTTCCAATCCCCTTTATGTATTATTATTTATATGTGTTACTGTTTATGATTTATTCTAATAAAATATTGTTTACACTAAAAACAGAAGAAAATATTTAACGACCCACGCACCAGTTGATTACGGTCCCATCTCAAACCGAATTTAATTTAAAAGCCTCAAATTCTACTGATTCTTCAGTAATGCCGATACTATGTACACCATTATCATGTTAATTATAATTCTAAATTACTACATATGTCTCAACTCAGTATAGTATAATATTAAGTACTCTTATCACATATTTAGAAGTAATACGTAGGATTTTGCATGCTTGATATCACCGGAAGTGAAACACCCGTATCAGCCCAAGGGCTTGATAACCGATATCAAGCCCCCGACCAATCGTATTGAGCCCCAATATATACTTCCGTTTGGTATTGAGCCCCAATACGTATTTCCGGTTTAAATACCGATATGGCAGACGACGGCAATGATAGGTTATTATTATTATTATGACATGTATTAATATTCTTTTAGTTAAAATATATATGAGATAAGAAAATACATGTTTATTTATATTTATTTATTTCTTTTAGAAGCAGTAAAATATGTGATAAATAGATCATTACATGTCATTTTTGATATCGGCCCTGGTATCAGCCCTCGACCCATATCAGCCCTCGGGCGTTGCCCTCGGGCTTGATATGGGAGTCTCGGGCTGATACCAGTGCCGATATCAAAAATGCCATGTAATAATCTATAAATATATGACTTGAAATAAAATGTAACATGGTGAAACGTTTAATTAAACCAAACAAGCATGCTTAATTCATTCATACCTCTTTAATTATGTTCATTAAGACCTACCTATCATGCTTGCATGATACTTCAATTGATCTTTTATAGTTTTCTATATTTAATTTCACTGTTATAAAACGCTTTTTCAGAGAAGGTGTACACCGGTCATTTACATAAACGAATTTCCCAGTCGTTGAGTGCCAGTGTTTTCTTTACGCCTACAGTTTTTCCGCTACGGAGGTTTTATTAAGGTTTAATCCATTGTGTTTTCTATCTTGTTCTATAAATGTAGTTTATTTGGTGACTATAAAAATAGGGAACGATAATTCAAAATATGGATACAATTTGAATTTAGAGAAATTTTCGGAATAAATACCTAAAATAAAATATTTCTGATATATTGTCTCCAAAAATAAAAATATGTCCGTTACTTTTGACATTTTTTATTTAATTGATTATTAGAGCCCTTCCAGAATATTTGATTACCATATGGTGTGAACATTTTTTGGCTTATTTTTTACGTGAACCATCTTAGCGGTTCAAGCCTATATCCATTGGAAAAGCATGGGCTCTTCGGAATACTTCATGAAGTCATAAAACTTTGGAGTACATCGACATTTTATATTGATGTCTATGCTCTGTGATTAAAGGGACTGTCTCAAACTTTGCATTTATCACAAGGACCGTCTCAAACTTGACATGTTTCACTAATTTGGATTAATTACCATCGTTTATAGTCGTATTGGTAATAAATTCTGACAAATTTAATGGTTCAACTGGAGTAAAACATTTCTGTCATCCCATCAGTAATTAATTATCCATTTCGTCATGTTGTTAACAGCCAAGTCAAACACATTTAAAGTTTTCGTGAAAAGTATTTTACATAAAGCCATGAAAAAAAAATTATTGGTTCTCAGGCCTGTTACGGCACATATTGTCGCCCCTGCACATATTGTCGCCGGCGACAATATGTGCAGACCTTATCGGCACATATTGTCGCCGGCGACAATATGTGCTCGACATTAAAGGCACATATTGTCGCCGGCGACAATATGTGCCGGTATTGTTAATGCCATAAGAACGTCACTGGAGGCGACAATATGTGCCGAATATACCGGCACATATTGTCGCCACTTGAAACTATACATTATGAAATATGTAAGTATTTGTACCTTTTGAATTTGAAATTGTTCAGTTCACGTCCATAATACGTTTTTTTTAACACTTCATATAATGCATTGATCTCTCGAAAGCATGCATTCTGTCTGCAATGCACTGACTGGAATGTTTTAAGAGGGAATTATTAAGTCCCCGAGCGAAGTTTGTGGGAATTAATTGTTATGTCATAACAGACGTAGTCGGGGTGACATGTTGTTATTCTACGTTTCTTCTGGTTATTAGGAGACTTATTGTTTTTGCCGTGTTTCTTATTATTCTTCCGTATTCCGCATCAATGTTGTCTAACCAATTTCTCGAAAAACGGTTATCCATTCTTTAAGAAACTTCATGGGATGATCGATACTGATGCCTAAATGGTCATTTTGGTCTTGGAATTTTCAAAATGGCCGCTGTTGCCATGGAAACGGAAAAAAAGGCGGGAAAATTCAAAATGCTAAGAATTTGTTTGAAATTCTACAGGAAGGTTGCCTAACATATGTAGAATCGGTTTCTGGTGTCCAAGACTCCAAAATGGCGACCGTTGCGATGGAAACGGTAAAAATGGCGTAAAAATCAAAGTGCTCAAATTTGGATGAAATTTTACAGGAAGGTTGCGTAACATTTGTAGAATTGGTTTCTGGTATCCAAGACTCCAAAATGGCGACCGTTGTCGTGGAAACGGTAAAAAAGGCCCAAAAATGGAAGTGCTCAGATTCTGATGAAATTTTACAGAAAGTTTATATGGAATGTGCCGATATCATTTTTAGCATTTTATTTCTGAAATGGGAGTTCGTTTGGGATACTTCTTGTGTTTGCATCTAAACACAATTATTACTAGTTCTTCTTTTTTTTTCTTTTTTTTCTGCTTCCAATAAATTTTGTCCGAGTGATTATTTTAAAATGGCAGGATGGAATCATTTGAAACTTTGCAAAATGTTGGATTACCATCTGAAGTAATAGGCTGTGAGTTTAAAATTTTCAAAATGGCTACCATTTCCAAGATGGCCGCCAATTTACGTTGAGAAATTGGGGACTCTATATCTCTGGAACTACTGAGAGGAATTAGTTCAATTCTGTATAAAATGTTCAGTAAGATAAAGGAATCTATGCGACAAAAAAGTCAAAATGGCCGCCCTTTCCAAGATGGCCGCAGAAATACGTAGAAAGTCAGACTTTGTCCGATTTTAACGAAAATTGATTTTTTGGTAGATTTTGAGGCTGTGAATCAGATGGAATCATCGAATTGCAGGTCTGGGGTGACATCGGCTATTGCTCGCAATTGCAAATCTAGTTTTTATTCCGCTTCTTATTATTAAGCCTCCCAAACGAAGTTGGGAGACTTATTGTTTTTGTTATGTCTCCCCAGACGAAGTCGGGGAGACATATAGTTATTGTTTCGTTTCTTTGTTATTGTTTTTTCCTTATTATTATTAAGTCACCCAAACAAAGTTTGGTGACTTATTGTTTTTACTCTGTTTCTTATTAAGTCGCCCAAACAAAGTTTGGCGACTTATTGTGTTTGCACCGTTTCTTATTATTATTATTATTATTATTATGACTCCCAAACGAAGTTTGTGGAGACATATTGTTTTTGATCCGTTTCTTATTATTATTTCGGTGCTGACCCGAAAGCCGATTATATCTGAAACATTACAATATCCAAATTTTTGTAAATTTTGTTGAAAACTAAGGAGTATCTCCCTCATGCAAAGCTCTGTCCTTAGCTGATTTTGGCTTTACATTTATATCATGTTGGTTATTTGTTCTCTATCAGTTTATAAATATCAAAGGGCTCCCATTTGGATGAAAATTGACAC
>MJUU01045104.1:7637-28554 GCA_002080025.1 Modiolus philippinarum
AGATATCAATATCTGAATATTTTGATACATATTAAACAAATTTTGAGTTACTATCATACAAAGACTTCACGGTAAATTAGCGTGCATGCTTTCACGGGATATCCTTTGAATGGTATCAGTTTACTAAATTTTCAGCAATTCCGGTCTTTTGTTATTTACTCTATATTTGGCACATTTTATGATTGTGTGTTTTTTCATAACTTCAATTGCACTGGAAATTATTATAATATCACAAAACTCATTTTCTGCTTTAGCAGGCATGACATCTATGGTAAAATATCTAAAAAAATGTGGCTGTTCAAGATTATTAAACTAGAATCTCTGTATTCTTAGCATGTATCGCTCATCTGGCGAAAACTAAAAAGTTTTTTTTATAGCGTTGGATGATAGAAAATTTATTCTGCTGGTGGCCATGGCAATTAATATTTAACACAAAAAAAAACCAAACAAGGACGCCTCAGAATTACAGCACTAACAGAGTGAAATCCTACAAAAACTGCATGTATCATCATTTGGTAATGTAGCATAAACTTGATCTGCTCAAACAGTCACACAGACACGTAAAATATTGTGTTGAAAGCGGTTGTCATTTTCTAACCCTTCGACAAATTCAATCAAAATTCGTGCACAGTGTTGAGTCCGCAAAAAGATTCCCGTGCTTGAGGTGCATGCTCTTTTTATTTTGTCAGTTATGGTGTACTTGTTCGTATAAAAAAAAATCTCATATAAATTCAACATTGTCTTTCTTGTTTTGTAAAAATTAAGCTATGTTTTGTCATCTGTATATACATATTGCCCACATCTCCCGATTTTACTTGCCAAGTTTTCTTACAATTAAATCGATGAGTGCTCTTTAATTATTTAAATGTTGCATTGTCTATTGGTCCCTGGATGAGTGTTTGGAGAGTACATATTATTCCCGTGTTGCCAAACATACAGAATGAAGTGACCAATATTCGACAAGGACTGACCATTAATGGAGAAAGGATAACAGGAAACACTTACAATGGCCGGACATTACAATCACATGACTCAATCCACCAGGAAACTGCACAAAAACAATTAAATGACAAAAGACGAACATAGACAACGATAGGAACTCGGGATAGCCGGTACGGTTAAACCGGTTTATGGGTACCCAAACCTCTCTTTCCTCTATCCCGTTTCCCTATAGTATTATAAACATACAAATAAAACCCAATACAGATGGACCATTAACTCCAAGACCACAATCTTGAAAAAGAAAGAATAAGACAAAACGTAATTTAAAAAGATGGGCCAGGGAGTGCTCGACGCTAAATTGCCGGCTAGCTCAAGGAGCCTAGTCTGCTGCCAAAATTCATTCCTGTAAAATTTGGTTGAATTTGCATCAATGTTTAAAGAGTAGATGTTGAAATATCATTTTACTATGATATTACTATGGTCGAACAAGTGAATCGAAATCAAAGCTTACAGTCAGTACACATTATATACATATCAAACGGGAAAAGTGACACTTCGATCACACATCGTGCAAAAAATTCACTAAACATTCTCTTGCCTTTTTTATTCGCAAAAATTAGCTTCGTTGGTCTTTTATAGTTCTGTATCTGTTTTGCCTCAAAATTCATCATTTTCTTCAAAGTGGGATGTAATAAACGGGAATAACTTTATTATTTAATCTAATTTGCATCGTTTAAATTCTGGGACCAATCGCATAAAAGCCAGGTCAATTCGGGTAAAAGTCAGGACACATTAAAATTGAAAATCAGGAATTACGGTCTTCCAGAACATTTCATGTCGCTGTTCTCTTGTCGGATTTCGATGTATTTGAAGTGTTGATATTGTCAGTGGTTTTACTTGAAAATTTGTGCTATAATTATAAAGAAAACTGTATTTTTAATGAAATTGGAATTTTGTTTATATTTCTTATACGCGTTCATGAATTTGAGGGATTAAAAGCGTGTAGTATGCTATATGGTAACTATCCAAGATTTACTATTCCAATTAAAGGAAAGCAACCCATCTTAAGAGCTATGATGAAAGCGTCTGCATGTTTACATTTTTTAAATATTATTCGTATTGAATCCGGGACAATCGTAGAAGAGCAGGACAATTTATCGTAGAAAATCATGTCCTCGCAGGACGACGTTACCTACTGTGAGCTTATTACTAAGGGCATTTCTAATCCTCGTTTTTACGGAAATGTTGTTAAAAATGACAGAAATTGATTAAAAGTCAAGAAAAGCTGGGACGTAACTTACATTCTTTACGTAATAGGGGATATCGACAAGATATTCTGCTTGAATCCGTTAAATTAGCTTCGAGACCTAATTACCTGAAAATTTTGCACACATACTGGCCTCTCACTGATACTGCCGATGTCTACTGAAATCTATGATGATTCTTGACCAAAAATTTTGAATTCGATTTTTCTTCCGTAGTGCGACAGTGTTCTACCAGAAGACTAGGCTCCTTGAGCTAGCCGGCAGTTTAGCGGCGAGTACCCCTTGACCCATCATTTAAAATTATGTTTTTTTTTCTTTCCCTTCAAGATTGTGGTCATCGAGTTAGTGGTCTACCTGTATTGGGTTTTATTCGTATGTTTGTTATACTATAGGGAAACGGGACAGATAAAGGGGAGGTTTGGGTACCCATAAACCGGTTTAACCCTGCCTCTGGCTTTTGCTAGTACCGGTACCAAGTCCGGCTGTCCCGAGTTCCTATCGTTGTCTACGTTTGTCTTTTGCCTTATTCGTGTTCTTCATGTGTAGTTCCATTTTTTACATTCATGGTGACTTCAAGATGAAGAACAACAATAAAAGCGTTGTTCCATTGCTTGGTTTTACCATGTATTTGTTGAGATTTTGTCTCATTTGCACTTACTCCATATCCCTTCATTGTTAATTCTAATCACTGAAAAGACAACAAAAAAATTATAATGATTATCAAGAGCTAATTCTCCTCTACAGTATGAAGACTCCACAAGCTGAAAAGAAAACAAATAAATGTTATGATGACTAAAAGCTGATTTTTCTCTACAGCGTTCAAAGGCTCTAAATGCTGAAGAAGCCAATAAACAGAAATATATTATTGTGATCAAGAGCTATTTCCTCTTGTCAGACTTCAAAGGCTCTAAATGCTAAAAAGCCAAAAATAAATAAACAATATAATGATGACAAAGAATTGGTTCTTCTGTACAGAATTCAAAGGCTCTACATACTGAAAAAGCAATCAAATAAACATATTGATGACCAATACCTTGTTTTCGTCTAGATAATTCAAAAGCAAGCAAATAAATGAATAAAATGAAGACCAAGAGCTGGTTCTTCTGTACAGAATTTAAACGCTCTACATGGTGGAAAGAAACAAAAAAAATATAATGACGATCTAGAGCTGATTCTTCTCTACAGAATTCAAAAGCTCTACATGTTGAGACAAAAATCACATAAATAAATAAATATATTTATCATCAAGAGTTGATTCTTCTCTACATAATTCAAAGGCTCTACATGCTGAAAAGATAACAAAAAATGCATTGATGACCCAGCGCTAATTCTTCTCTACATAATATTTAAGCTCTTCATGCTGAAAAACAAACAACTAAATATAATTATGACCAAGAGTCGTTTCTTCTCTACAGCATTAAAAGGCTCTACATGCTAAAAAAATAGTTAAATATAATGATGACCGAGGGTTGTTTCTTCTTTACCGAAATCAAAGGCTCTTCATGGTCAAAAGATTCAAAAAATCAAAAATTACTAGTCTCTGTTTGAAACTTTTAGTTACGCGCAAGTCTTGTGAACAATTGTAAATATAAAGTAAGTTTTGAAATGTTTTCCCCTAAGATTTCTGATACTGATCAAATTATATTTACCTTCTATAAATATGAATATGGAAATAAGCTTCCATTCGACATAATAGTAAAGCGCCATTATTTTTCTTGTAACTACGGAAACACTGCTTAAACCATAGAAAATCAATTCCTCAGGTAAGGTTATAATCAATTAATAATTGATATAATTTTAGATTCAGACACATCTTTATACTATTGTTGGATATCCATACATAATGAATGATAATTAGTACATGTAGATTATCTGTCCTTCGGAACACTAATGTCTGAGTATACACAGTTTCTCGGACAAGGGTTTCATCTAGTAACAGACATAACATCAGAGCTTCAAATTAACAGAAACATGAATACAAAGAATTTTTAAAATAATCATAAAATGGCTTTTCCTTGTTTTTTTTATAACAGTAACATAAAGACAGGGTATACTTCATTAGTTTATTTAGGGCTTATTGTCGTATAGGAGATATAATATAAAAATTCCAGATCCAACAACAGTATTGAGTGAAACGACAACTCTGCAATAGAGATAGTTAAATTTTCAAAGTTTTTGTCGTGAAGCTTGCGGAGCGATTGAAATATTTAAAAATTTAATTACATAGAGTGTATAAATGTCATTTTTCACGAGATACAGTTGTGGAACTTGTTTCTAAAATGATTTCAAGAAGATTTCGGACAAAAATATCCCCTTTAACTGCTGATCTGAACTCAGTTTAATTTGTCCTTTGAGCGTAACGTTATTCGGCATCGTCGCCTTTTTTCCTGGCGTCACAATGGTAAAATCGTAAAACAGTAGACCTATTTGAAGTCAATATCGAATTTCAACCAATCAGGTGTCCGAGAACATTCTCTCTAGAGAGGAGAAATGTATTTCTCAAACCATTCAGGAAAAGTGAAAACAGAATATAAATTACAGAAAGATGAATCTGATTTCACGAAATTGACCATTTATGTCTTGCCTTCGAATTCAGATTAACTTAGGATTTTAATCTATATCAACAAATTTTTATTTTTGGTTAGGCCAAGACAAGTTATTTGTTTGGTGTCAGCGCGCATTGAAAAATGTGTGATTTTAGGAGAAAACTAACAAAGGATATTTTTCGTTTTTCCGATTAAAATCCTGATTTTTCGGTGTTTTTCTGCCATCGTTGAATTTTTTGTGCGCCCAATATACCATCACTTGAACGATTCTAGCTTAAGCTTCGATTAATAAGACAACAAATATATACTACTACTAAAAACGTAAAAAAAAACTCTGAATAAACTGAAATGGGGTCAACGGAATTGACTTTTAATGCTCATGATTCACATCAAAATTAGTTGATTTAAAAAATTTCCTCCTTGTTTTTTTTTATTTTGTTTTTGTTTGTTTGCCTCCCGTCCGCCTACATTTCAAAAATAAAGTTGACACCAAAAAGAGAATTAAATTGGTTTGGCCTTAGGGTTTTACAAATATTATAACCTGATTGGAGACCAATTTTATGAAAATATACAGCAATATCATATACTAGTAAACTACTTTTAAAACTTTATTACATATTATACTTAGGAATCCGTATCCAAACTACTCTTTAGGTGTTGTTGGTGCCTGTTTTGTGTATTAATTATGTACACTTTTATCTGCACCGAAGAATCATAAGTTGTCGGAATGCGCATATGCAGAAACTAAATTCACAGTAACCTCGGTATTTAGCTATTTGTTACCACTGGGTCGATGTCACTGCTGGTGGACAGTAAGTCCCCGAGGTTATTCACCAGTCCAGTAGTCAGTACTTCGGTGCTGACCCGAAAGCCGATTCTATTTGTTACCTTACAATATCTAATTTTTTTTTGTAAATTTTGCGCCATTTATTAGTACATCAAGATTTTTTATTAGCGAACAACCAACGATTCAGACTTAACGACGGACATTGGCGGTGTAATGGGTGGCATACGGTACTTGAACAGATCGTGCTTAGCGTTCCGAAAACTTTAACAAACCTCCAGTTTTTTTTGTGTGCTTCACACGGGTTGTGCTTGAGTTTTGTGGTGTTTATGTTCATTTTTTATGTTTTTTTTTCTTCGTCATTTCGTGCGCATTTGTGTAACATGTAATTGTCGTCTTTTATCTTAAATTCTAGATTTTTGCCTCGGCATTCGTTTGCTGATGTATTATTACTGACGCCCAATGTCTCTGCATTAAGTCATTTGTAGTTATATTTTATATAACAATGTATAAACATTCATTTTCCTTTTTGTTCTGACCATTGTTTTCTATTTTTGTGTCTTCCTTATGGAACAAGAAAATACTGAAATTTCAGTGACTTTCAGTTTCGCACGAAGCCATTTAGATAAATTTTATTTCATTATGCAATTGTTTTCAGATATTGGATGACCAGGAACAAACGTCTACTAAGACGTGTAACTTCAAGACCCCATATCAAGACTAAAATTAGGAATTAACACTGAAAAGGATATGGTGTAACTTTAACACAATATTTTTTCAAGCACCCTTTGCATTCATAAAATCAAAATGTGAAGTTTAATTTTTGATACGAATGTATGTATTTTTTTCTTTATCAATTGCTCCTTTTTTGTACATTTTTTTTATTATAATATTATTAATTTTCTAGTAACATTTGTTCGAGTTTCTCTCATTTCTTTTCTGTTTCAAAGTTTTCTGAATGGAACGTGTGAGAAATACGTTTTTCCTGTCTAGTGAGAATGTTATGCTCGGGCAATGAATGTTTGAAATTTAATTATGACGTCTAATTTGCTTGACGTTTTTAGACTTTACCGGCGTTGTGATGCCATGCAAAAATGCAACAATGACTACTGACATTATGGTTAAAAAAACCTGCTTTCAGATTCAGAAAGTGGGTCATGTTTTGACCAAAATATCTTAGAATTATTATATAGATAGTGGTGATTTATCGAGTTTTCTCGGTTAAATAAATGTCATATTGTCACCGGTGACAATAAAGGATTTCTAGTCACTGGATGACGTCTTAATGAAGCGACGTCACAATGTCTCTTCATTGTCGTCGTCAAGTAAACAACTGGCGTATTGACATGAAAAAAATAATCCGCATCTAAAATCTCGGTTTTTGAGTAGAAAATCTATATAATAAAAAGCATAACTAATCGGCCGTCATGAATATCAATAAAAATGTCACTCGTGTCGATCAACGCAGTGGATTTAACTCGTTGCAGAACAAGTTCTGCAACTCGTTAAATCCTTCTGCGTTGTTCGGCACTCGTGACATTTTTATTGATATTCACGACGGTCAATTAGTTATACTATAATTCATTGAGAAACAGATTCCACCAGCAACATCTCGTAAGCCGAGCGTTTTAAAATTTTGAAGTTTTAACTATCGAGAGTGTCGATTCTCGTTTCTCACTCGATGCTGTTGTGGAATCTATATTTATCTGATTGTATTTGGGTAATCTTCATCTTGCCATTTGTGACATAAAATTGCATAAAGACATATTAAAGACAGTTAACATATGTGTAAAGTCTCATGTTCATTTACTCCATATCCTTTCGTTAAATATATACATGAATTTTAGTGAAAAATGAAATTGAAATGTATTTGAAAGTAATACAATTTCACATGTATTTTAAGAAGTATTCTGTAAATTGTAAAATGATTTTTTGTTTATATCTACTTGCTAATAACCAGAACTGAAGTCTAGCGTTGAAAACAGGAAACAGTAAAATCGAGATTTTTGTGGAATTTATACCACGTTTATTTCAGCCAAAAACAAGGAATTTTGAGTAATAAATTGTTATTATACTGAAAATTAAGATAATCGCAGTATGCAGTTCAACAGTATGGAAAATGGAAAGACTGTCAATGCACCAAAGGCGAAATTTCTGCTAATTTGTTCCCGCATTGACACATCGTCTGTAACCATACCAGATATTACACTTGCCTGTTCAATCAAAGCATAAAACAAACTAGAAGTGGTGCCATCAGAAATGATGACCATCCCCGCACTTCCCTGTTTGACTCAGAAAACGGAGTTCCACTGATAAGCTCACATGTGTCAAAATCGACAACTGGCGGCTCTTGTTTGCACCAAGACCAATATTAAAATATGAAAGCTTATTGCGCAGCTGCATACTATATGCAACAATTCTATAACAAAATTAAATCCAATCCATAAATCCAAAAATGAAGGAGATCAACATACAAGCTCACATGTGTCAAAATTGACATCTTGGGCCTCTTGTTTGCACCGAGACCAATATCAAATCTGAAAGCTTATTGCGCATCTGCAGACTAAATGGCACAATTCTATTACAAAATTAAATCCATAAATCCAAAAATGAAGGAGGAGATCAACTGACAAGCCCACATGTGTCAAAATTGACATCTCGGGGCCTCTTGTTTGCACCGAGACCAATATAAAAAATCTGAAAGCTAATTGCGCATCTGCAAACTATTTGAAACAATTCTATTACAAAATTAAATCCGTAAATCCAAAAATGTATGTAAAGTTCCACTGACAAACTCACATGTGCGAAGATTGACAACTTGGGGACTCTTGTTTGCATCAAGACCAATATAAAAAATCCGAAAGCTTACTGCACATCTGCAGACTATATGAAACAATAGACCATTTGCCAGTTCTGCGATCAACAGAATGAATTTAGCGAAACCCAAAAGGGAGGTAACTTTTTGAAAAATCTCAAGGGGACAGAATGGTTCCCTGCTTGTGAAAAACAACCAAAAAATAAAGCATTTTTAATTAAACGTAATGATAGTTTAATCTTTAGCAGACGTTTAGTCGGCAACATAATTCAAACCCCAATCCCCAATAGCACTTACCATTCTTTAAAGTGCTACTTGTTTCAAGTAAAAAAATAAACAACTGTACTAACTTGAACTGTCTTCTCATTGAGTAGGAAGGTATTTAAAAATCGAAAATATGCTAACTTACTGCAGAATATCAAAAATATTGTGTAGGGCACTACTTTGTCCAGGATGGCTAAGCACGAAGACCGTACTTTAAAACAAATGTGCATGTTTAATGTTTGTTTGTCCGGTGTAGGAGTAATTTCCCTTTCAAGGTTTGACCAAAAAACACAAAATTTGACTAGAACTTGCATGGACCTTAATTAATTGGCAAATCATCTATTCTATAACAAAATTAAATCCATAAATTCAAAAACGTAGGAGGAGATCCACTGACAAGCTCACATGTGTGAATATCGACATCTTGGGGCCTCTTGTTTGCACACAGACCAATATCAAAAGTTCGAATGCTTATTGCGCATCTACAGACCATATGCAACAATTCTATAAAAAATTACTGAATCCATAAATAAAAAAATGAGGAAGGACATCCACTGACAAGGTTCGTCTAATGGTCAGACAGGTGGACAGACGGACATACGGACGGGATCAAAACAATATCCCCTCTTTTTCTTCAGAAAAGTGCGGGGATAATAATCACTTCCGTTTTGTTTGATTTCCTTGCTAGCTCAGTGTTATACGAGTCCAATTTGTGAAGTCTCTGAACTTAGTTTTCTTTATTAATGTATTTCTATTCCTTCATTTCCTGGATATACTGATTAAAATTGATCTACCTAGAGGATAAATTGTAGAAAAAAAAAGACAATTAAATTGATTCACAATTCCTGCACCTCCAATACAACAAACATAAATAAGTACAAGTCACATTTCCAAGGCAAAATGAATATTTATTCCATTTTAATGTCAATACTTGTTCACAAATTTGAGTTAAACAATGTTGATCAGATTCATTAATAAAATTACCAGAATCTTACAGCCACTTTTATTTGTCTTTAGCATCCCTCTCTATACTTTTATTCAAAACGCCTTGATTGATTTGCACAGAAGAGAGATGGCGATCTGTAGAAACTTAATTTATAGTTACTTCAGTATTTAGTGATTTGCAGTTAAAATGTATGAATGGCTGCCTGTGGAAACTAAAATTTAAAGTTAATTCGGTACCTAATTATTTGTTGTTCAAATCTTATTGGTTATTGTGCTTTTAAAACAACGGCAGTAGAATACCGAAGGAACAAAGGGGTGACATTCACAAAAATCGAAGTCCAAAGACAGGGCAAAAACGAGAACACAGAAAACAAAGACGTTAGACACAAAAACAATGACGCCAGACAGACACAAAGCACAAAACCAGAAACCACAACATTCAGAACAAAGGCACTCACAGTGTGAACTCCAGTGAAACTGAGAGTGACATCAGGTGCTCCGGAAGGGTAAGCATGTCCTGCTCTGTTAACAGCACCCGTCACACTGTGAGTGATTCAATCCGGGAAAATGTCAAAGTCGGTAGTCAAATCCGGGAAGACGTGAATCTAGCTGAAAATGTCCACTTTCATTTGGGATACTGACACGTCATATCTTTCAATGATGCTATGGTGACGGCCATAGAATTTCTTGAGGGATGAAATTAACAAAGGTTGAACAAATCCCTGACTAAGCAGCTTTTGGGACAGTGTTTTTGCTCTGTTCAAAAAATCACTGTACAAACTACAAGCTCGACAGTAACGAATCAACTGTGAAATGTACACTCCATAGGCTGGAGAGGTAGGTATATTGCTGCTAAGAAAGGGAAAGTTCAAGGTATCTGCTACTTTAGTCTATTTGTATTTGTAATGTATGAACAAATAAAGGGATATAGGGTAAATGTACATGTCCTATAATTAACAATGAAGGGATATGGAGTAAATACAAATGAGACAAAGTCTCTACAAATACAGGGTAATAATAAGCATTGGAACAACGCTTTTATTGTTGTTCTTCACCTATAAAGCTAACATAGATAATAATGTTTGTAGGATGTGTGGAAAGTTTCCTCATAAAACTTAAAGATTTGACTGTCATTGAAACTGACCAATCAGAAAAGGGAATTTCCTTTGGCTAGCAAAGCTGACCAATTAGAATTTGGAACTGTCCAATCACAATTATGAATTTCCCTTGTCTATAAAACTGTACAATCACAATTACGAATTTCCTGTGTCTATCAAAACTGATTAATCAGAATCAATATATTCCTGTTATTCAAAAAAATCATTCAAGTGGAAGAAAATCAACAACACACTATCAAATTAAACCATTATTCAAGCACTGGTGAAGAAATAATTAAAGAGAAGAGGATAAAGAGGTAGCATCAACTTAAATTACAAAATGGCTTCCGAAAGGGTTAAGAATTGCAGTCAATATATCAGCTAAGGAATAAAAGGTTTTTTGTAATTATTAAAAAACCAAAAATAATAGAAATACTATTTATTTATATTATGAAGTAGCACACTTCTGATAGACATTATGCAAAGTTTGATTAATTAAGACAAACACTTAAGGTCATAAATAAACATGACATGGAACAGTTATTCTCATTTTAAAGTATCAAGATTTCATGCATTTCTAAATACTTGCTTAAGATTTATACCCAATTCCTAAACAAAGATTTCTTCACAGCACCAAAAATAAGCTGTCATAGAAGAAACCTATCAAATTTGTCAATATTTTTTGCACTGGCTGCAAATCTCCCATTTTCATGATATTTATAGCAGATGAAATGAAATATTTGAAAATGCAAAGAAAGGCACGTTTTGGATAGGTGAACAAAAATGTTTTAATTCTATACATAACATACAACTTACCCTTGTCCTTTTCCTTGCTTTAAAACCCAGCATTAAATTAACATTACATCAATAATTACAACAGTACAACTGGTAGTATTACTTATACCAAATAAAAATATAAGATGTAAGACTCAATTGTTTTAACATTTTCCATTATTGTAAAAATGGTCATAAACAGCAATGTTCAGCATGATATTTATTGAAAAGAAAGTTTAACAAATGCATATTTAGATTATCAAGATATATAACAACCAAAGTACAAAGGTGCCTTATTAATCAGTCCGGTAATGTAGCAAGTGCAACATTTAGGTCTCATATGTAGTATGAACAGTGAAAGAACGGGGCAAGAACATACAAATTCAAGAGAATGAAGACTTGTTTGAAATCATGTTCATACAGGTCATGATGCTTCTAAATCAATATTACAATCAGTGAATATTTCTGAAGGTCTCAAAAATAAAATAAACAGAACAATTTTAAAGCCTTTATCATATACACTATTAAAAATTTGTGCATATTGATGAGGGAACAACCATTTCTGGGCAATGTATCAATAAAACACTAATCAACAGAAAAAAATTGTATTCAATATTCTCTGTGCACAGAGAGATGAAATTAACAGAAAACAGCTACTTTTAGAAGTGGTAGTAAAAGTTTTGTTGTTGTTATTTATTGTTGAATATGATAATGTGTTTGCTCTTATTTATTGTTGAATAATATGATAATGTGTTTGCTCTTATTTATTGTTGAATAATATGATAATGTGTTTGCTCTTGTATTTTATGCTAACTAAATTATAGGTATTTAGATATTAATAATTGTTACACTAACCAATGAGTGTCTGTATTTACTAGAAAATGAATGAATAACAAAAAAGTATTATAACAAATTAAATCAAAATTGAACTAAAGTTAAAGGAACAGTTACAAAAGTCATGTATATGAGAATAGTTTCCTTTAAAGTAATCATTTCTTTTTTTGTCAAAACCATAAATTATTTTTGAAATAATATTTCCTAATGATTCAGAATTGAATTTAATTCCGTTGTTAAAAAATTTGCATGATTTACAAACTATCCAAAGTCCATTAATGTAATATTATACACAATTGTCTCTATCATACTTCTAATTTAGAACCCAGATGAAGCCCGAAGTGCAGAGATGTTTACTGTAAAAAAGCTTTATACAGTCTAATAGAAAATTTTCTGATTGAGGTAAACAATTAAAACCCGAAATATAAACTAAATATTCATGAACAACATAACAATTTCAATTTTCATGAATATAAAGACCACCTGGTGTCACCACTGCACTATCAGGTTATGTTCTTCGACATGATACCGGGAAAATTCACGCAAAAGGAATAATCTTTTAACATGCGTAAAATATCGAGAGTTACCTGATAGTGCAGCAGTGACACCAATCAGGAAAAGCACGAAGGTGAATTCCATTTCAATATTCATGAACAGAAAGACCATCTAAATATTCATGAACAGAAAGACCATTTAAATGTCAAAAACAGAAATATTCACAAACACAAACAGAGACCATCAAAATATTCATAAAAAAAAAACACAATACATGTATAAATATTTATTAACAGGTAACCAATCTATTTTTTCATTAACAGATAAACAATCTACTTATTCATAATGGAAATTCGAAGTCAAGGAGAAAACAAACAGAGCTTTTTACACTGGAAAAAACTAGTCTGATTATCTACAAGGCAATTAGTTGAATATGAATATGAATTTCATGAATACTAATTAAAATATGTATGAGGAAGCATACTGACATTCTTACCTTTAATAGCAGTATGATTTAACTGTCTATCTACTCAATTATTTACTTGATTTACTCTTCTAAAGATAATATAACTAGAGTAAAAGTGAAAGAATGAGAGGTATATAACTACTTTTGTGTTACAGTAGTATGAAGTTGACAGAATATCCCATGAAATGTATCATATTCTTAATAAAAACAAATATTGAAAAACCTGAGTAAATCGGCCAACCACTGGACAGAAAATTATGGCTAGTTTGTACAGGGCGCCGGTTTATTCAGGTTTTTAGGAATCCAGGAAGTGAAATCTGAAACGGAGCAGTGGCTACTCTAAACACTTTCTGTTACTATGTAACACTGTTAATATTCCAACTATTCTAACTTTAAACTGACTAAAATTGATTTTATTATACTAACAAATTTAAACTTCCATCTGTTATTGTGTGGGTAACATCTATTTTTGGTTTATTGGTATTTCTCTTCACTATTCCAGTTACATGTATATGTCAGATTCTCTTGGTCAGATTGGAGCTTTCACAATGGAAGTTTTACAAAAACAGATATATTAACACTTAATTACATACTGACTCTGCACGCAACCTACTAAATATCACTTGATAGAAATGAGGGGTGATACTGTCACCTAAGATATAATTACCAAAAGAGATGAATATAGTGTTACAATTAGTAGTCACTTTACTTGCCATATTTTTACCAGAGTGATGACAAGGAATAAAATATAGGCATAAAGTTTTTACTCATAATAAAACATACTTCTAAAATGAGCCCCATCAAGCAAATCTTGCAACCAAGAAGACAAAGTATGGTAACCAAGAAGACAATCTATGTGTTAATTTCTAATAACATAATGAGCAATGTCACAACAGTATTTTTGCTGAAATTAACTAACTATAAAATATGTTTTGTACAAAAAAAACATCAGGAAAATCTATGTTTTGGTTGTATCTGGCCAAAATAAATCAGTAAATGTCATATGGGAATCAAAATAGCTCATGTTCATCAGCAGTCTGTAGTCTATTTATGTATGGGTGTCAAATACTTTTATTTTTCCCCAGGTAAAATATAATAAAAATGTTAGACACCAATACATAAAAGCTCAAACAAACCTCTAATGGCCATGAATTATTTCTTCAATTAACTTCCTTCGCCAATTATTTTATTTTTAATAGGACAAATATTGTAGCTTTTTTTAACACCTGCTATTTAAGTGTTGCTCCTCTTGAAAGCCATCTTGGAGCAAAAGTCTTTTTTGACATTGTGAGAAACTGGTGTAAATCTTTCCATTTTCTTGTCACCTGTTGGCTGTGACTTTACTCATGAGTATCAAGCCTTTACAACTGAACAGCCTCATGTAGAGTTGTAACAAGGGGGTTGGTGAACAGCCTCATGTAGAGTTGTAACAAGGGGGTTGGAATTCATAATTTTGAAGTCAGATGGGGCAAAATCCCCCAATGCAGCAAGGTGCAAAAACTGAGTTTACCCAACAATTTATATTTTTATGTTTGTTTGTTTGGTTGTTTTTTTGTTTTTTGTTTTTGTTTTTTGTTTTTTTAGGGGGCATGCCTCTCACACCTCCTCTAAGTACCAAAATGTCCCTTTGACGATATATAGGACTTCATATTAGAATTTGAATTTTACTTAATCAAAGCAAAAAAAGGTATAAATTGTTTCTCATTCTAAAAACAAACATTCAAACAAAATATATCACCAAAAATACATACAGCACTTCACTTAAAATTCTATAAAAATTGTAAGATTAAAATAACAATATAAAATATCTATCAAAGCAATAATCCATAACAAATTAGTAATAAAAATAGATTAAAGAGGTCAACAACTAGTGTAAATTAAAACATCTTTTTTGGTTTGTATAAAGAATTCTAATAGATATACAAATTTTCTTATACAATACTAAATGTATATATTTTCACATTTACAAACATATATACATGCCTACATACATACATACATTATAGAATCACATTTTTGCTTTCAAACTTCTTACTAACTGGTTAAATAACATGATATTGGTAAATATACATTGAAATGTACATAGAGCTCTGACAAAAAAACAATGTAAAACCCAATTTTATTAGGGATATTTTAAATCTACCACCAGGGAGGGGGGAGTAAAATATTTTGTTAAAAGTCCAGACCTGAGTTACTATGGCAGGTAGAGGAATAATATTGTCAGTGGATGTGTCTTGGATAGTCATAAGGTTCCTGATACAAAAAATTATGTCATTCTGACCTACATTTCATGCTTGAGTGGCTCGGGCTTAAGATTGCATTAAATTCTAGATCTGAGATACTCATACAGGTAAAGGCATAACGTTTTGTCAGTGGATGCATCTTGGCATCACAAGGTTCCTGATAGAAATTAAGTCACCTTGACCTACATTTCATGCATGTTTGTCTTTGGTTTACAATACCAATATGTATCTCCAGATGTAGTTTCACCTGCTGATTGTTTAGTAGTCTGAACAAAATAATTAAATTAACAAAAAATGTATAATGGCAAGCTGATTAGCTGTCATTTAAGACTGCTCCCTTCTCTTGTTATTAATTGGTTTGTGACAAGCCAGATTTCACTGTCTTTTATTGCAGTATGGTCACCAATGAAGTCCAGGTTTAAATTTACACTGAAATATTTATGTAAGACACGAAGGGGCTTAAATGCAATGCAAAAGGTTGATGGAGTTAAAATGAATTATTGATAATCAATCACATAGATTTTTTAATACTGTAAAAATGATCATCGGCTTGATACAAATCTGCACCTCTGTACCAACAAACTTGTATCATTAAACAGATAACTTGATAATACATGAAAATACATACATTCACATAACAAGGTCGTGATCACAATCACACGTGATTTAATTAATTGCAGATAATGATACTCTCTTAATTGATCCTGAGCAGAATCAAATATTGATTTGTCCTGATCCTGAGCAGAATTATACGCTTGACTGACCAGATCCAGTCATCAACTTTTCTAAATTATATTCAAAGTTCTTGCAGTAAAAAAGTTGTACACCAGTCAGTCCAAACTTTTCTGGCGTTAACAGTTTGATTAATTTTTCCTGAAAAAAAAAAACATTTCATTTCAATATAAATTGTGTAACTACATTGCACATTTTAAAAAAAATAAAGTCATGTTTGATTACAAAGAAACCGAAACCGGATTTGTGAACCAAAATGTTTTTTTACAAGGATCCGAAACTGGATTCGTGAAATCGCGAATCCTAGTCAGTAGCAGGATTTTTCCGGATTCAAGATGGCCGAGAATGTTGAGAAACTTCATCATAAGTGATTACCAATTATTTATCGAACAAAATCAATTTGTTTTCAAAAATTATGATTGTATATTGTTTTTCAATGTTAAATGAAGTGATGTATCATTAATTAAAATTTTTCTTATGAAATCCGGATTTAGTTTCAGCGTTTGATTTTGGGTATGAAATCCGGATTTAATTTCAGCCCTTGATTTCAGTTGGGAGATTTTAAACCGGATTGAAAAACCGTAACTGGATTTGTTGTAATCAAACATGACCTAAATTTTAAGTATCAATGACTATATACAGTGCCTGTAAGTCTCCTGAAATTTGTACATAGTTAAGTTGAGTCCTAAATTTGGATTTTTCACATAAATATATGAGATTTAAAACAAAATTGTGAAAGGCATAATCATCAAAGGTCATACTTGGCAGGAAATGTTTTCAAATTACAATTTTATCGTGAATTCTCTATGTCAAATTGTGGGGACCCTATTACAATTGTCAAGATCTATATTCTCATACTTTATACCACAGATCCCTAGTATCCTGATATTTGTAACCTTGTTTTCTAGACCTTCAAAAATATACAGCTTCAGCCATTCCCCACAAAGGATGACAGAACACCAAAGAACCAAGTCGTGTCAACAAAAATCAGAACAATGAAAATTGACTAAATTCAGTTGTTATATTGAATATATCTGGCTACAAATCAATACTAAAGAGTACAAAACCATGGCAACAGAAAGGGAGATAACAATACAGACAAAACAACGTAAAATTGAACCATACTGGAAAATAAAATAAAGTGCTAGTGGTGTGAGTACATTGTACCCAAAATAAATGACATTGTCATTGCTCCAGAAGGGTATCCAAGATCTGCTTCACATATGGCATCCATTGCTGAGAGTGGAAAGTCCAATACTAAGTCAATTTCAGAGTGTCAGTCCTGTAAAACAAATATTTATGTCCTTGTTCATGACAGTACTGTAAATCAAACCGCAGGGAGTTTAGACAGGTTCTTTACACTAATTTCTTGAACAATCAACTATCAATTTCATGTTCCATTCTTCATCACATGTATAAATGCCGAAAGTTTTACATGTTCTTCATTTATTTGCATAACCAGTATATAGATAATATAGATATTTATACTAAAACTAATCCAAGATTCTGATTATTGCAAAATATTCAATGAATGATCGAAATAGCGCAGTAATTCACGAATGCATGCAGCGCATGAGTGAATTACAGCGTTTTTCGATCATGAGTTGAATATTTTCGATAATCAAAATCTCTCATTAGTTATTGTTTTTATTATATAGACCTTCTCACATAAAATACAGCAGTTTAATTTAGGATTCATTTCATGAACTATGTTTTCTATGTTAATCCACTGCGACGTTTACTTAACAACAACGTTGACAACGTCTATTGTGACGTCACTTCCTAGAGTGAAATTATGGAAAATAATTTCACTGTTAATTATCACTTTTATTTCACTGAGAAATTTCAATCTTTCACCTTCATCTATATAATAAAGATATATAGCACACAGCTCTATATATTATGAAGGATAAATGTGTTGGTAAGGTGAGTTGCAAAGGTAGAATATATGATTCCAATTGCCAACAGTGATGAAAATCATCTTTTTTAAACCTCAATGTAAATTAATGTAAAGAACCTGTCTGAACTCCTTTTTTTAAACTCATGTTATTGTACCCAATAGGTTTGCCTTGATTGCTATATGTCATATTAAAATCAAAATTATTCATGTCCACCGGTGGTTTGAAGTGGATTGATGTCAATTATTTTTGTTATTTTGTTTCTTTGATCTCATGTGGCAAATATTTATGCCCCGCCCACGAATGTGGAAGGGGCATATAGTGTTACCCTTGTCCGTCTTTCCGTCCGTCCGTTTAAGTTTTGCGTTTAAGTCCATTTCTCAGAAACTGTAAGGTATAGAACAATGATAGTAGACCAGTAGGTAGAACTTGGATAGTACTACATAGTTCACTTGGCAGTTTGATACATTGACCTATATTTCATGGTCGAGTGACTCTGGTTAAGTTTTGTGTTAAAGTCCATTTCTCAAAAACTACATGTTATAGGACAATGATGTTTCATCAAATTAATTGCCTTGATGAGTACTACCCAAATCATTGACAATTAGGTGGCTCTGACCTACATTTTACGCTTCAGTGACTTTGGTTAAGTTTTGCGTTAAAGTCCATTTCTCAACAACTACGCATTATAGGACAATGATGTTTCATAAAATTAATTGCCTTGATGAGTATTACCCAAATCATTGACAATTAGGTGGCTTTGACCTACATTTTACGCTTCAGTGACTTCCGTTAAGTTTTGCATTAAAGTCCATTTCTCAACAACTACACATTATAGGGCAATGATGTTTCATCAAATTTATTGCCTTGATGAGTACTACCCAAATCATTGACAATTAGGTGGCTTTGACCTACATTTTACGCTTCAGTGAATTTGGTTAAGTTTTGCGTTAAAGTCCATTTCTCAACAACTACACATTATAGGACAATGATATTTCATCAAATTAATTGCCTTGATGAGTACTTATCCAAATCATTGACAATTAGGTGGCTTTGACCTACATTTTACGCTTCAGTGACTTTGGGTAAGTTTTGTGTTTAATGAAATAAAAGGGACAACAGGAAACACTTACAATGGCTGAAAATTATAATTACATGCCACAATCCGCTAGGGAAATAATACACAGGAAAAAACACAAATAAGACAAAAGACAAACGTAAACAACTATAGGAACTCGGGACAGCCTGACTCTAGTTTTATTCATATCTGCATAACCACACCTGAAGTTTACTTTATGTAAGAATGATTTCATAGATGATGATTAAACATATACAAGAGATATAAGGTGAAAGAATAAATAGATCATTCTATAATGGGTGATATCAAGCAACAATGGTAACAATGACAACTAGCTATTTATTTGACTATAAATATCAATTAACATAGAGGGTGAAGAACAGTCTTCATGCTAAATTAGTCACGCCAAAACAGTCTTCAAGCTTCAATAGTCAAAGTCTTCACAAAGATGTCAATAAAACTCATGTTAGGACTGCTGTTAAATTTTACCCAATTGCAATGTGTCATATTAAAATCAAAATCGTTCATGTCACTGGTGGTTTGAAGTGGATTGAAGTATTGGAGTCAATAATTTTTTTTATTTATCCCCTAGCTCTGCTATGCTTTGGATAAAATATCAACCAAAATAATGAGCAATTATATATAAATCTTTAACAAAGCACCACCAGCCATGAACTAGAAGTGTGTTTTTAATGTCTCCCCCCTCATAATGTTCAGTGATAAAACACAAGTAAGTTTTATGTTGCTTCCAGGTGGCCATTCATTCCACCTAGATAATATGCACAACTAAGCATGATGGTCAACAATCCTGTGAAGCTAAGTTGAAATCCTTTGAAAAATGTGGGAGAATAAGCGTCTACTAAACTTAATTTAGCAAAATTCTAAGTCAAAAAGGGGCATAACTCCCACAAAAATTAGAAAATCAATCTGGCGAGACAATATGCACAACTTAGCATGAGGGTCAACAATCCTGTGAAGTTTGGTTGAAATTGGATTAAAGATGTAGGAGAATTGGTGTCCCCAATCTTAATTTTATAAAATTATAAAAATGTCAAAAAGGGGCATAAGTCCCACAAAAAATAGCCAATCAATCCACCAAGACGATATGCACAACCAAGCATGATGGTCAACAATCCTGTGAAGATTGGTTAAAATCCGATGAAAGATGTAGAAGAATTGGCTTCCATGAACTTAATTTTGCAAAATTCTATGTCAAAAAGGGACATAACTCCCACAAAAATTAGCCGATCATACCGGTTGAGACAATATGCACAACTAGGAGAATTGGCGTCCACAAACTTTGTGACAGACAGACGGACTGAAAGGCGGACAACAGACGGAAAAGACAAAACAATATGTCTCCCCCTTGAGAGGGGAAACATAATTATTTCACAATTATATAAGATTTATCCAATTTTCAAAATGTTTTTTGGGGAAATTGTTGGGTATTATTATACCCCCGCTTTGTAAAAGCGGAGGGTATATAGTGATGGTGGTGTCCGTCCGTCCGTCCGTCCGTAACACTTTTACTGTCAAAGTTTTCTCGGCTTCTACAGGTGGGAATGATTTGATATTTAGCATTAGGCTTCCAAATGATGAGTTGTACAGTGTCAGATATTTTCATGTTTGTGGCGCTACTACTTCCTGTTTGCCGATACATTAATACTTAGTTTCATATACCACTACTAATGAAAATTTTTCGTCAAAGTTTTCTCTTCTTCCAAAAGTGGAAATGATTT
>MJUU01045104.1:30613-40653 GCA_002080025.1 Modiolus philippinarum
TCTAGTACTAATGGTGACTAACAATCCTGTAAAATTTGAATGAATTCTGACCAGCGGTTTCTGAGGAGTTGCGTCCACAAGATCTCCATTTGTATTGCATTGCTAAAAATTGTCAAAGTCCCATAACTCCTATAAAAATTGACAAATCAAAATGGCGGTGCGAAATGATCTAGTACATATAGTGACTAACAATCCCACAAAATTTGAACAAAATCCAATACACGGTTTCTGAGGAGTTGCGTCCACAAGATCTCCATTTGTATAGTATTGCTAAAATTCGTCTAAGTCCCATAACTCCTATAAAAATTGACGAATCAAAATGGCGGTGCAATATGATCTAGGACATATAGTGACTAGCAATCCTACAAAATTTGAACAAAATCCAATACACGGTTTCCGAGGAGTTGCGTCCACAAGATCTCAAGTTGTATAGTATTGTTAAAAATGGTCAAAGTCCCATAACTCCTATAAAAATTGACGAATCAAAATGGCGGTGCGATATGATCTAGTACATATAGTGACTAACAATCCTACAAAATTTGAACATAATCCAATACACGGTTTCAGAGGAGTTGCGTCCACAAAAAAGTGTGACAGACAGACGGACGGACACACGGACGCAGACCATTACTATGTCCCACCGTCGCGGTGCGGCGGGGGACAAAAACAGTAAAAGTTACACAAAATCTGTTGACAAAGCTTACATCAAGAGGAATCAAAGTAAAAAAATCCCATTAAAATCCAATTAAAATAAAGATTTAAGATATTTTGAAAAATATCAATTTTGGCCGCTTTGACCCCTTATGGCCCTGAAACTGTAAGAGATACATCAAATATATTGGCATACTACTGAAAGCTTACAAAAAGAGGAATCCAAAGAGAAAATCCCATTGAAATCCGATGAAAAGTAAAGATTTTATATAGAATGAATAATTTTAACTTTGGTCCCTTTGACTCCCTATAGCTTGTAAACGCGAAGAGCTACCTTATATTTGTCGACATAACAGTAAAAGCTTACAACAATATAAATCAGGATTCCATAGAAAAAAATCCCCATCAAAGTCTGATGAAGAATAAAGATTTTACATATTTTGAAAAATTGAAGTTATGGACCCTGGGACCCCTTAAAGCTTTGAAACCGGAAGAGATATGCCAAATCTGTTGGCATACTATTGAGAGCTTAAAACAAGAGGAATCAAAAGAAAATAAAGGGCTACGCAGAGCACAGCATGATATGACAGCAGCATGTGGATCACTGAAATTTGAACCAGTGTAATGTAAAGTGAATGTGGACACAGTAATTAGCTGTACACAAACTATTAGCCCTTTTGATCCCTTAAAGCTTGGAAATGGTAAGAGCTACACCAAATCTATAAGAATACTACCAAAAGCTTATAACAAAAGGAATTCAAGCCTTTGATAGTTCTGCATAGATGTCTCATATTAAAGCTTATCAGATAAACTGCTTTCCTGGGTAGAAAATTTTCTGTCTGATAAGAAAAGAGAGGGTAGTACTTAATGGTACACATTCTACATGGGCTAATGTCACCCCAAGGCAGTGTCCTTAGACCAATTTTGTTTAAAACTAGAGTTACTGTGGCCTAGTGGGCCAGGGATACCCCCCGCCCCCGCCTCTTCCTGAAATTTATTGAAAATCTGGAAAAAAAAAGGAATTATTGGAAATTCTAATGCAACATTAATATAATGGAAGTTTTATTTGGTCAAAACTGACCGTCAATTCCACCATCTACACTCCTGGGCAAGTAGGTTCCCTGTTTAGCCTGATTCCTAATATGGTTATAAATACACAAGTCAAAAATAGAACAAGAAATCGTTCAAAATTGCATTAGAATTGCAATAACAGTACATTATTTGAATACCCGAGGGCGTCAATCTTGATTTGACAGTCAAAATATATGCGTCCCCTGTAAACTGCATTTTGACTGTCAAATCTACAATTCACGCCCTCGGGTATTAAAATAATGTACTGTTATTGCTTAAATAAAATACTAAGTGCATGACTTTAATATGTGATTAAGGTCCATCATAAATTTCATGAAGTTCTGATTAGTGGCAAAGGAGGCCGGATTAGTGGATACCAGGTGTACATGTTCACATTGAGCTAAAAAAAAAAAGCTAAAATGACAAAGTCCAAAACATGTCAAAAATTTGGACCAAAAAAAAGGAATTATTGCAAAACAAAATGTGTAGTGCACATCTACAACATGTAATCAAGCTCCTGCATAAGTTTCATGAAATTCCAATCAGTGGCCAAGGAGAGGTAGTGGATACCAGGTGGTCACCTTATGGTTTGCATTGAGCTAAAATGACAAAGTCCAAAACATGTCAAAAATCTGGAAAAATGGAATTATTAAAAAACAAAAAGCGTAGTGTACATCTACAATTTGTAATCAAGCTACTGCGTAAGTTTCATGAAATTCTAACCCGTGGTCAAGGTGGAGTAGTGGATACCAGGTGGTCACCATATGTTTGCATCGAGGTAAAGTGACAAAGTCTAAAACATGTAAAAAATCTGGTTAAAAAAACAATTTTTTGGAAAACAAAAGGCGTAGTACACATCTACAACATGTAACAAATCTCCTGCATAAGTTTCATGAAATTCCAATCAGTGGTCAAGGAGGAGTAATGGATACCAGGTGGTCACCTTATGGTTTGCATTGAGCTAAAATGACAAAGTCCAAAACATGTCAAAAGTCTGGAAAAATGGAATTATTGGAAAACAAAAAGAGTAGTGCACATCTACAATATGTAATAAAGCTCCTGCATAAGTTTCATGAAATTCCAATCAATGGTTTAAGAGGAGTAATGGATACCATGTGGTCACCATATGGTTTGCATTGAGCTAAAATGACTAAGTCCAAAACATGTCAAAAATCATAAAATTAAGGAATTATTGGAAAACAAAAAGCATAGTGCACTTCTACAATATGTAATTAAGCTCCTGCATAAGTTTCATGAAATTCCAATCACTGGTTTTGAAGGAGTAGTGGATACCAGCTTTTGGGTACAGAAAGACGGACGGATGGACGGACGGATGGACGGACGGACACCATGAACACTATATACCTCCCTCAAAGCGGGGAGGGGGGGAGGGGGGGTTAGGGTATAATAACATAATTGACCTCCCTGGTGCAATCGAAAACTTTGTAAAACTATTTGCTGACAACACCAAACTATATGCAAAAGTCAACAATATAGAAGATAAAATATGCCTGCAAAAAGATATTGATGAATTTCTACATTGGTCAGACAAATGGCTACTTCATTTCAACAAATCCAAATGCAAACATCTACACTTAGGCCCTCACCCTAACTAAAGTTACAAGATGGCAAACAAAATCATAGAAAATAGTGAAGAAGAGAAAGATCTAGGAATCATCAATGACTCCAAACTAAACTTCCAGCAACATATCAAAACGCATGTAAAAAAAGCAAATCAAAAGTTAGGAATTATTAACAGAACCTTCAAGTATACGGACAAAGAAATGTTTTTAACATTATACAAAAGTTTAATTAGATCACACTTAGAGTACAGAAGTACAGTCTGGACTGTTATAAACAAAAAAGAGGCAATACAAATAGAAAATGTAAAAAGAAGATCCACAAAATTGATAACAGAAATACAACACTATAGTTATGGAGACAGACTACTATATCTACGACTTCTTTCACTGCAATATAGACGATTAAGGGAAGATCTACCTACAAAATCATAAATAAAATTGATATATTGGATTGCAACTTATTTCCATTACGAGGAACAGCTACAAGAGGTCACAAGTATAAAAGAGCTGTCGCCGAATGGCAGCCAAAGATACCCCCCGCTCATTGAACCCTGAATCGATATGGTAAGTACAAAATTAAGTTGGTGTGGACACAATACAGGTGCAGACACAGTACAAGTGTGGACACAATGATATAATCTTCAAGAAAAAACTTTTCACAAGGGTTCCAATGAAAACACTCTGTCTAAATCAGACAAATATAAAATTCACCCTTTTCAGCCTATTTGACATTTTACACATCTACAAATAGTGTTCTTCCTTTGTCTAAAGTTTCATCAAAAACCTTCAAGTGGATTAAGAGGAGTTTTGCGTAAGAGGTAACCCATACATAGGGAATCAATGAAAACTCAAAGTTGAATTATCTCCCCTTCCTGGTTTCTGGCAATAATTATATTCCTTCATGCACATCTCCATATAGTGTTCTTACTTTGTGTAAAGTTTCATTAAATTCTTCCAAGTGGTTTAAGAGGAGTTGCGCTTACGAGGTAACCCATACATGGGGAATCAAAGAATTGTCAAAGTCCAATTATCTCCCCTTCCTGGTTTTGAACAATAATTATATTTCTTCATGCACATCTCCATAAAGTGTTCTTACTTTGTGTGAAGTTTCATTAAATTCCTTCAAGTGGTTTAAGAGGAGTTGCGCTTACGAGGTAACCCATACATGGGGAATCAACGAATAGTCAAAGTCCAATTATCTCCCCTTCCTGGTTTCGAACAATAATTATATTTCTTCATGCACATCTCCTAATAGTGTCCTTCCTTTTTGTAAAGTTTCATCAAAATCCTTCGAGTGGTTTAAGAGGAGTTGCGCTTACAAGGTAACCCATAAATAGGGAATCAACAAAAAGTCAAAGTCGGATTATCTCCCCTTCCTGGTTTCGGACAATAATTATATTACTTCATGCACATCTCCATATAGTGTCCTTCCTTTGTGTAAAGTTTCATCAAAATCCTTCAAGTGGTTTAAGAGGAGTTGCGCTTACGAGAAGTGTGGACAGACGGACAGACGGACAGACAGACAGACGGACAGACAGACAGGGTGATTCCTATATACCCCCCCAAACTTTGTTTGCGGGGGGTATAAATATACAAAAAACATAACCGTACAAACCGTGGAAAATACAGTTTTCTCAGAGAATAGCTGATTTGTGGAGCGCCTTACCACGACATGTAAATATTTTTAAAAGTTCATTGAACAATCATTGGAAGCAATATCCAATAAAGTTTGTCCCAGATTTCTATGGACCGGAAGCGGGGATAACAGGACATAATTTTGAGATAGGTAAGAGATGCAGACTGCCAAACACATGACCTTGAGGACAACAAGGTAACAAGGTAAAAAAAATCCCATCAAAATTCAAGGAAAAATGATTTTGCAATTTTGGACCCTTTGACCCCCAAAAACAGTAAGAACTATGCCAAATCTTATTGCATACTGAATCCAAAGAAAATAAGTCCCATTGAAATCCAATTTAGATTATACATGTTTTGGTACCTTTGACCCCTTATAGCTCAGAAACAGTAAGAGATATGCCAAATTTGATTGCAAACTACCAAAATCTTACAACAAGAGGTTTCAAAATTCCCATCCAAACATATTGAACAAGTGAAGAACCTAACAGATGTCTTGCCCGTCCCTGCTTGTCCTCTAAATTGATGTGAAATCTAACTGAACTTATCAGAAAACTTAACGTGCTCCCTAGACTGTGAAATTAAGGTCACTGACAAAAGCCATATAGCAGACCATTATGTTCTTCCAAAGAACAACCAACATACAAAATATCATTGACCTACCATTTATGCATCATCAGAAACCAGACATGCTTGCTAGACCATGAAATTGAGGTCAAAAGCAAAAGTCACCTGCCAGACTGAATTGTACTTTCCAAAAGACCAACCTACAACCTTAATATAATCGACCTACCATTTATAGTTAATGAGAAACGGACTTAATCATGCAAACTTAACATGGCTACTAGACCGTGAAATTAAGGTAAAGGACAAAAGTTACCTGCCAGACAGACATGTACTACCAAGACCAAGCTACATACCAAATATTATCAACCTTCCACTTCTAGTTATTGAGAAATGGACTTAAGCAGAGAAACTTAACGTGGCCACTCAACCGTGAAATTGAGGCCAAGGTCACATGATTTTATGTCCGTCAGGAAGCACTTGATTAGTTCTACCACTGGACCAAATGTGATGTTCCTACATCAAACGGTTTCAAAATATCCTGTATTTAGTAAAAGTTCGCTGTCGCCTTCGCCGTTGTCATACTTTTCACGCCTATGTCTCGCTTTCTGCAACTTTCGTCGTGGGCAAGACAAAAATAAAGATATCACATATTTCCAAAAATTGCAATATTTACCCCTTTGACCCCTTATATCTCAAAAACAGTAAGAGCTATGCCAAATTCTTTGACATGCTACTGAAAGTTTAAATCAAGAGGAATCCAAAGAAAAAATTCCAATTGTATGTGATGAAAATTAATTTTTTTTTTTTTTTTAGTAATTTGCAAATATGCAATTTTGGCACCATTTGGCCCCCTAAAGCTTGGAAAGGAAGCAAGTTATCAAAAAATCTAATGGACTATGTATTTTTTGAAAGGAATCAATTGTAAAAAAACTGCATCATCATCGGACCAAAAAAAAAAAAAATTGAGATTTGCCCCTTTCGGGCCCCATTTATCTCATGGCACATGCTACAGACTGAAAATTTCCTCAGGAGCACACTGAATGAAACCCCATCACAATCTGATATACAATAAAGGTTCTACAGTTAAATATGTGAAAACATCCAATTTCATCCCTTTTTGGCCCCTTTTACAAGATGAAAGGGCAAGGAATCCTAAATTAAAACCTCAGCTTACATGTGTGCCAACAAACATCCACTAAATTGCATTTTTGGCCCCTTTTACCCCTTATAGCTCAGAACAGTAAGAAATACACCTAATCTTTTGGCCTTTAATACTACTAAAAGTTTATGACAAGAGGAATTCAAAGAAAAACATAGAAAGCAGGCACAGCCTGCAAAGCTCACCTTGTTGCACAGCATTGTCACAAATAAAACATGTCAGTTAACAGGAATTGACTATAATTATTTTGCTAACAGATTTATTCATATGTAAAATTAATGTCTCTGACTGCATTCAAAGCATTCATTGCAGCTGTCATCCCAAAATGCATCATGCTTACCAAAATGGTTAATGTGGGGCATGTCAGTAAGTGGGAATGATTTTTAACCATTCTACCTAACTAAGTCACTCATGCATAAAATATCAGTCAAAGACAGCAGCCAAAGCATGCACTGTAGATATCATTCCAAAATGCATCATACATACAAATATGGTTGATGTGGGGCATATCGGTAAGCAGGAATGGATTTAAACCATTCTACCTAACCAAGTCGCTCATGCGTAAAATGTAGGTCAGAGACAGCATCCGAAGCATGCATTGTTGTTGTCTTCCAAAAATGCAACATACATAACAGTATTGTTGAGGTGGGCCATGTCAGTAAGCAGGAATGGACTATAACCATTCTACCTAACCAAGTTGCTCATGTGTAAAATATAGGTCAGAGACAGCATCCGAAGCATGCATTGTTGTTGTCATCCCAAAATGCATCATACATACAAATATGGTTGATTTGAGGCATATCAATAAGCAGCAATGGACTTTAACCATTCTACCTAACCAAGTCGTTCATGCATAAAATGTAGGTCAGAGACAACATCCGAAGCATGCATTGTTGTTGTCATCCTTGAAAATGCATCATACATAACATTATGGATGAGCTGGGCCTTGTCAGTAAGAGGGAATGGATTTTAACCATTCTACCTAACCAAGTCACTCATGCGTAAAATGTAGGTCAGAGACAGCATCCGAAGCATGCACTGTTGTTGTCATCCCAAAATGCATCATACATAACAGTATCGTTCATGTGGGCCATGTCAGTAAGCGGGAATGGACTTTAACCATTCTACATAACCAAGTCACTCATGCGTAAAATGTAGGTCAGAGACAGCATCCGAAGCATGCATTGCTGCTGTCATCCCAAAATGCATCATACATAACAGTATGGTTGATATGGGCAATGTCAGTAAGCAGGAATGGACTTTAACCATTCTACCTAATCAAGTCGCTCATGCGTAAAATGTAGGTCAGAGACAGCATCTGAAGCATGCATTGTTGTTGTCATCCCAAAATGCATCACACATAACAGTATGGTTGATGTGGGCCAAATCATTAAGCGGGAATGGACTTGAACTATTCTACCTAACCAAGTCGCTCATGCGTAAAATGTAGGTCAGAGACAGCATCCGAAGCACGCATTCCAGTGGTCATCCCAAAATGCATCAGGCATACCAATATGGTTGATGTGGGGCATGTCAGTAAGCAGGAATGGACCTTAACCATTCTACCTAACCGGACGCCGACGTGGACGCGGACGCCGACGCGGACGCTAGGGGTATCACATAAGCCCCCCTCACTTCGTGAGGTGAGCTAAAAATCCAATGAAAATCCGATAAACATTTAAAATTTTAGGTGATATGCATATTTGCAATATTTGCCCCTTTTGTTCCCTCATAGCTCTGAAAGGAAACCAGTTATCAAAAATATAATGGTAAAGCGCTATGATAATTTTTCATAAGGAATCATTGAAAAAAAACTGCTTCAAAATAGGACTTAAAATAAAAAGAAATAAGATATTTTTTAGATCCCCCCTTTTGGACCCCATTTATCTCATAAACGGTACATGCAACCTGAAATCTGTTGCCATAGTACTGATTGGAAACTTCCTAAGGAGCACACTGAAAGAAACCCGTCAGAATCTGATAAATAATAAATATTCAACAGCCTCATATATGAAAATACCCAATTTGGCCCTTTTTGGTCCTTTTTTTTTAAAACGGGCGGGGCCACAATACTCAAAACCCATCCCAACTCACTTTTGTGCCAAGGAAGATTGCATTAAAATTTCATAAGGATTGCTCAACCAGAGCTTAAGATATCACACAGAAACGAAGAGTCTACAGACGCCGCTGCCGGCACCATTATCATATCAAATTTTTTTTTTGCATTCATATAAAAAATGATCAATGATTCTTTTAATGCACTCTTCATAAATTTCTGTAGGTGGTCATGTTGTACCATACTTTCTTATTGTACATATGGGAAAGATCTTGTGTATGTGGGGATAGAGTAAAACAATAAACAGCTACGCCAAGTCGCATGATACTCCCGTCGTCACCCCTTGAAAACTTTAAGTGATTAAAGAATGTGGTTCTCAATTTAGAATACACCTATAACTGCCCAATTAAGCATGATATCTCTTTAATAAATCAATCTGCAAAGTTTGAAGTGAGCTGACAGTTAGAGTGCATTATGTATAAAATTGCCTTAAATTTGAAAAATAAAGTCCCATAACTCTTCCAAGAAAAATCGAAATTTCACGAAAAGTATACAGACCATGAAACCATCATATCCAATACCTGTCCAAAGTTTGAAGTGAACTGGCCATAGGTTTGTCAAGTTAGAACACAACATGTGAAAAATTGCCTTAGAATTCATAAATAAAGTTCCATAACTCTTGCAAGAAAAATCAAAATTTCACGAAAAAGTATACAGATCATGAGGCCATCATACCCAATATCTTGCCAAAGTTTGAAGTGAATTGGTCAAAGATTTGTGAATTTAGAGCGTGACATGTAAAAAAATTGCCTTAAAATTGACAATTAAAGTCCGATAACTTCTACAAGAAAAATCAAATTTTCACGAAAAAGTATACAGATCATGAGTCCATCATACCCAATACCTCTACAAAGTTTGAAGTGAATAGACCAAAGGGTTGTCGAGTTAGAGTGCGACATGTAAAAAATTGCCTTAAAATTGATGAATAAAGTCCCATAACTCCTACAAGAAATATCGAATTTTCCGGAAAAAGTATACAGAACGTGAGGCCATCATACCCAATACCTTTGCAAAGTTTGAAGTGAATTGGCAAAATGGTTATCAAGTTAGAGCGCGACATATGAAACGGACGGACAGACGGACGGACGGACGGACGGACGGACGGACGGACAATTGGACATTGGTATACCATAATACGTCTGTCATTAGACGGGCGTAAATCATGAGTCCATCATACCCAATACCTCTACAAAGTTTGAAGTGAATCGATCAAAGGGTTGTTGAGTTAGAGCACGACATGTAAAAAATTGCCTTAAAA
>MJUU01045108.1:5893-19451 GCA_002080025.1 Modiolus philippinarum
ATAAAGTATTAAACTGTGTGTAATTTTCTACTTTTTGATTGAAAATAAAGAATTTACAGTATTCACCCTAATATATGAGAAGGTATATTTGTCTGCATTATTTATGATTAGGGTTATTTTTCTGCTAAAAATATGTGATAAGGTAGATATTTTGAGATTCTTAATATATGATACGGGTGGGGGTCCTGATGTGCCAGCGGCACACCCCTACCAAAAATCATATGGAGTTATACCCCGAGGTGTTGACACAGTACAAGTATGGACACAATGATATGCCTCTCCTTTTTCCATAATACATAAAAGGGAAGTTCTGAGCCCGAAAATCAATTATATGGGTGCTAGGTAATCTTCCTGTGAAGTTTCATCCATTTTTGAGGCACTTTGAATTTTTCCGCCTTTTTCCAGTTTCCATAGCAACGGCATTCATTTTGAAAATTCTGAGACCCAAAATCATTTCTAAGGGTGCTAGGCATCCTTCTTGTAAAGTTTCATCAAATTTGAAGCACTTAGAATTTTCCCGCCTTTTTTTCAGTTTCCATGGCAACGGCGGCCATTTTGAATATTCCAAAAGATATGTGTGTGCATATCTACTTATTGTAAGTTAGATTCCTTTGAAGTAGTTGGAATTTGTTTGCAAACTTTCTAAAAAAAAAAACATGAATAGTTGTGTTTTTCATTCGTACAACCGGACAGACAGACGGACAAGGGTAAAACAATATGCCCCCCGACTTTTCGTCGCAGGGGCATAAAAACATAAAAAGCAGCCACAGCCTGCTAAGCTCACCTCATTGCACAGCACTGTCACATATTGCACATTGTCAATAACCAGGAATGGACTATAATCATTCGTTTAAATAGATTCAGTCATGCGTAAAATGTAGGTCAGTGACAGCATCCGAAGCATGCACTGTTGTTGTCATCCCAAAACACATCATGCATACAAGTATGGTTGATGTGGGCCATGTCAGTAGGCAGGAATGGACTTTAACCATTCTACCTCACCAAGTCGCTCATGCGTAAATTGTAGGTCAGAGACAGCATCCGAAGCATGCATTGTTGTTGTCATCCCAAAACGTATCATACATACCAGTATGGTTCAAGTGGGCCATGTCAGTAAGTGGGAATGGACTTTAACCATTCTACCTAACAAAGTTGCTCATGCATAAAATGTAGGTCAGAGACAGCATCCGAAGCATGCATTGTTGTTGTCATTCCAAAATGCATCATACATACCAGTATGGTTGATGTGGGCAATGTCAATAAGGGGGAATGGACTTTAACCATTCTACCTAACCAAGTTGCTCATGCCTAAAATGTAGGTCAGAGACAGCATCCGAAGCATGCATTCCAGTCCTCATCCCGAAATGCATCATGCATACCAATATGGTTGATGTGGGCCATGTCAGTAGGCAGGAATAGACTTTAACCATTCTACCTAACCAAGTCACTCATGCCTAAAATGTAGGTCAGAGACAGCATCCGAATCATGCACTGTTGTTGTCATCCCAAAACACATCATACATACCAGTATGGTTGATGTGGGGCATGTCAGTAAGCAGGAATGAACCTCAACCATTCTTCCTAACCGGACGCGATCGCGGACGCTAGGAGTATCACATAAGCCCCCCTCACTTCGTGAGGTGAGCTAAAAATTTATGCATGATGGTTCCTTTTTTGAAAGTCTTTCCAACCCAAACATACATTCCTGGAAAAGCACTTATGGGTTGCAAGACCTTTAGAAAGAGTAAGTAGTTGAATTAGGTCCCACATTTTTAAACATTCATTCTTTTCAATTCTTACTTTATTAATTGTGATATGACTATCTTTTAAGAGCTCATGAAACAAATTTTTATATTTTCAATACTAGTACAATTACTTTTCGGGTAGTTTTATGATTTCATACACTAACTTTAAACTAAAATTTTTAGTGTAACTGTATTACAAGCTAAAGTTTGTATTAAAGATACACATGTAAGTGGACAGGCAAATAAGGTAACAGTTTACTTTTACATGGCTGAACATGAGCAAATAATTATCTTAAATCTAGAAAAAGCAAGCATGGTGATCCAAACTACATGTATATTGTAAATTTCAGGTTCGATGGATGGATAAAGGAAAACAGAGGAGAATTTCAAGTTTAAACAAAAGCTGTCGGCCAATGGCAGCCAGTTATACCCCCGCTCAGTGAACCCTGAATCTATATTGAAAGTGCAAAATTAAGTGTGTTTGGACACAATAGAGGTGTTGACACAATACAAGTGTGGACACAATACAAGCATTTACACAGTTGCAGGAAAAATCAAGATGCAAATAAGCGAGAACAAAAACCACAAAGTCGGTAAATAGGAAGTGATGACTCGATATGACCTAAAACGAGAGGAACAGTGTAGGACCCAATACTGAAACACCATACCAAATATCAAGTGGCTGTCATGCGTGGTTGCTGAGAACTAGAGGCTCAGAGACTGAGCCTGTATCGCTCACCTGACAAAATACTTCTCTGCCATGCATTACCAAAAATGATGTTTTTACCAATGGAGGTCTTATGTTCAGCTATGTTTTCTTGAGCACCTGTGTTTTTTTTTGTCCTATCGAAATAAGTAAACTTTGCAAAGACCTTCTACTCATCATTCCAATACAATTTGCTTCACAACAGTTTCAGAGAATAAGAACAAAATGAGCAATCTTTGTAAAGAACCTTCCATTCATCATTCCTGAAAAGTTTGGTTGAATTTGCTTAAGCTGTTTCAGAAGAGAAGATGAAAATGTGATTTTCCCATAGGGTCCAATGTTAAACTATGTTCCGTGCTGGCGGCCATGTTTTTTATCGGATCGGAACGAAATGAGTAATCTTTGTTAAGGACCTTTAGTTCATCCTTCCTGTAAAGTTTGGTTGAATTTGCTTAGGTCGTTTCAGAGGAGAAGATGAAAATGCAACTTTCCCTTGGGGTCCAATGTTAATGTTCCGTGCTGGCCGCCATGTTTTTTATCGGATCAGAACAAAATGAGCAATCTTAGTGAAGGACCTGAAGTACATCATTCCTGTAAAGTTGAGTTGAATTTTGCTTCAGCAGTTTCAGTGGAAAAGATGAAAATGTGATTTTTCCCATTGGGTCCAATGTTAAACCTAAGTTCCGCGCTGGCGGCCATGTTTTTTTTTTTCAGATCGGAACAAAATGAGCATTTTAGTGAAGGACCTGAAGTACATCATTCCTGTAAAGTTTGGTTGAATTTGCTTCAGCAGTTTCAGAGGAGAAGATGAAAATGTGATTTTTCCCATTGGGTCCAATGTTAAACCTAAGTTCTGCGCTGGCAGCCATGTTTTTTATCAGATCTGAACAAAATGAGCATTCTTAGTGAAGGACCTCTAGTACATCATTCCTGTAAAGTTTTGTTGAATTTGCTTCCGTGGTTCCAGAGGAAAAGATGAAAATGTGATTTTGTTATTGGGTCCAATGTTAAACCTAAGTTCCACGCTGGCAGCCATGTTTTTTATTGGAAAAGAGCAAAATGAGCATTCATAGTGAAAGACCTCTCGTACATCATTCCTGTAAAGTTTTGTTGAATTTGCTTCAGTGGTACTAGAGGAAAAAATGAAAATGTGATTTTCCCATAGGTTCCAATGTTAAACCTAAATTCCGTGCTGGTGGCCCTGTTTTTTATCGGATCAGAACAAAATGAGCATTCTTAGTGAAGGACCTCTAGTACATCATTCCTGTAAAGTTTTGTTGAATTTGCTTCAGCGGTTTCAGAGAAAAAGATGAAAATGTGATTTTTTCCCATAGGGTCCAATCATGTTAAACCTAAGTTCCGCCCTGGCGGCCATGTTTTTTATTGGATCAGAACAAAATGACCATTCTAAGTGAAGGATCTCTAGTTTATCATTCCTGTAAAGTTTTGTTGAATTTGCTTCAGCGGTTTCAGAGGAAAAGATGACAATGTGATTTTTCCCATAGAGTCCAATGTTAAACCTAAGTTCCGTGCTGGCGGCCATGTTTTTTGTCGGATTGGAACAAAATGAGCAATCTTTGTAAAGGACCTTTAGAACATCATCCCTGTAAAGACTGGTTGAATTTGCTTCATTGGTTTCAGAGCAGAAGATGAAAATGTGAAAAGTTAATAGACGACGGACGCCAAGTGATGGCAATAGCTCACACTGACCCTTCGGGTCAGGTGAGCTAAAAATGTGACAAAAAAGTCACAATTTGAAAAAGCAAATAAAAAGGCAAAAATTCAATTAACAGTAAGACATGATTCGATATGGCCAAAAAGGGAAGGTGCAGTATGGGACCCAATACTGAAGCAACATACCAAATATCAAGTGGCTGTCATGCGTGGTTGCTGAGAAAAATGCGACCAAAAAGTCACAATTTTGAACTAGAAGATGACATGCCCCCGCGCAAGGTTGAATCAAACTGGGATTTTTTAGTAATGTTTGTGTCTGTAAGACATATATGATGCCCCCGCTAGACACATGTTATTCTCGGTTGCACAGATAAACTATGGACCCTCTATTACATGTACTAAATCACCAAAAAACAAGAGGCTCTCAAATGCCTGTATCGCTCACCTGGGCCACCACTGACATATGCAGTTAAAATAATCCCAATGTTTTAAGGGCATTATTTTCAAATTTGTTAATAGACATTGATGTTATATTATCTTAAGTTCAACTATATTCCAGACTGGCAGCTATTTTGGATGGGAGTGCAGTTCTGCTGTCACCTTTCTTGAAGGGTACCAATGAGTCTAATTTTGGTTCAAATTAACTAAATATTTTCAGAGGAGAACATCTTTAAATGCTTTCCAATAGGCTTCTGTTAGGTCTCAAGGTCAAACTATGTTCCCCACTGGGACCATCTTGAATGTGGTGCAGACAAGCCAGGCAAATTTTTCAAGCGGGCACAACTATGGTCTGTTGTGACCAAGTATGTTTTTATTATTGGCCAAGTAATTGCAGAAGAAGATCTTTTAATGTTTTCCCAAAGGGTCAAATGTTAAATCTGTTCCCCGCTGGCTGCCATCTTGCATAAAGCAAAGACCTGAAAAACAACTCTTTTGCTGGGCGGCAACCTAAAGACTGTTGTGGCCAAGTTTGGTTCCAATTGGCTGAAAAGTTTCAGAGAAGATGTTTGAATGTGTTTTCCCATAGGGTGCAATGTTAAAACTATGTTGCCTGCTGGCGGACATCTTGGATAAAGTGCAGACCTGAAAAATGACCTTTTTGCAAGGGGCCACCTAAAGACTATTTTGGCCAAGTTTGGTTCCAATTTACCCAGTAGTTTCAGAGGAGAAGATCTTTGAATGTGTTTTCCCATAGGCTCCAATGTTAAAACTATGATCCCTGCTGGCGGCCATCTTGGATATAGCATGCATCTGAAAAACAACTTTTTTGCAGCGGACCATCTAAGGACTATTGTGGCCAAGTTTGGTTTCAATTGGCCCAGTAGTTTCTGAGGAGAAGACCTTTAAAAGTATTTTCCCATAGGGTTCAATATTAAAACTATGATACCCGCTGGCGGCCATCTTGGATATAGCACGCATCTAAAAAACAACTTTTTTGCAGGGGACCATCTTAGGACTATTGTGGCCAAGTTTGGTTTCAATTGGCCATGTAGTTTCAGAGGAGAAGATTCCTGCTTTTTGATGAGCTCATTAGACATACAGATTTTGGACAAAAGTATTCGCACGCTTTGATATTTTCCTATATATTTCATGTAAAACTACATTTTTTCAAAAAAATATTTGAAAGCCATTTCTTAACTGAATTCTATGAAGAATATTCTGCAGTTTAATTGTTTATTTTGACATAATTTTCTGACATCAAGTTTTGAAGAATGATTTATTTAAGCATGATATTAAAAATTTAGGGTCACAATTCACTATTGATGTAAGTAATACTGTGACAACAAAATTTCACTTCTTGTTTAAATTGCCGATTCTTTTAAACTACCATCAAGAAATTGATACTGAAATGACGGACAAAGACAGAATGACGGACGGACGGACAGAAGGACGGACCAGTCAAAAACATTATACCCTCCGCAACTTAGTTGCGTGGGGTATAATAAGCATGCAAACTACACAACATTCTGAGTTTATTGGTGTAAATTTGATTGAAATTAGATAAGAATTGGCTGTTCAATAATTTTTTGAAAAAATGTGATTTTATATGAAATATATAGAGAAAAATGCAGCATGTGAAAACTTTTGTCCAAGATCTGTATAATTAGACCAGAGGCTAAGAAACTGAGCCTTCCTGACTCTAGTTTGCTCACCAACATAATGCTTGCAACAATATTTACATGTATATACAGAAGCTAAAATTTCATATCTACTTTCATATGCTAATTTAAGATGCCTAATCAGAGAATAATGACTAGAGGCTCACATGAGCCTGTATCGCTCAACTGGTGACTGGTTTTATTCATTGTCACCAAGAGACCATCCATTAATGGCATTATTATCCATACTATACATCAGTTCACCAAATGTTACAGTTTCTGACATACATACTTAAGTCACAAGGTTTGAAGGAAACCACCAAAGGACTATTGTGACCAAGTTTGGTTCCCATTGGCTCTGTAGTTTCAGAAGATATTTGAATGCATTTCACATAGGTTCACTATATTACACTATGTTTCCCCCTGGCGGCCATCTTGGATGAGGAATGAACATAAAAATCACAAACTTTAAAGGCGACCACCAATGGATTATTGTAACCAAGTTTGGTTCCAATTGGCTCAATAGTTTCAAAGATCTTTAAATGCATTTCAGATAGGGTCCTTATGTTAAACTATGATCCTTGCTGTTGGTCATCTTGTATGATGTACCAACATAAAAATCACAAACTTTGAAACGGATCACCAATGGACTATTGTGACCAAGTTTGGTTCCAATTGGCTAATTAGTTTCAGAGAAGAAGATCTTTGAAAGCATTTCACATAGGGTCCTTATGTTAAACTATGTTCCTTGCTGGTGGCCATCTTGGATGATGTACCAACATAAAAATCACAAACTTTGAAGTGGATCACCAATGGACTATTGTGANAAAGTTTGGTTCCAATTGGCTCATTAGTTTCAGAGAAGAAGATCTTTGAATGCATTTCACATAGGGTCCTTATGTTAAACTATGTTCTTCGCTGGCAGCCATCTTGAATGAGGTATGAACATAAAAATCACCAACTTTGAAGGGGACCACCAATGGACTTTTGTTACCAAGTTTGGTTCCAATTGGATCAATAGTTTCAGAGAAGAAGATCTTTGAATGCATTTCACATAGGGTCCTTATGTTAAACCATGTTCTTCGCTGGCGGCCATCTTGAATGAGGTATGAACATAAAAATCACCAACTTTGAAGGGGACCACCAATGGACTTTTGTGACCAAGTTTGGTTCCAATTGGCTTGGTAATTTCAGAGAAGAAGATCTTTGAATGCATTTCACATAGGGTCCTTAACTATGTTCTTTGCTGGCGGCCATCTTGGATGAGGTATGAACATAAAAATCACAAACTTTGAAATGGATCACCAAGGGACTATTGTGACCAAGTTTGGTTCCAATTGGCTCAGTAGTTTCAGAGAAAAAGATCTTCAAATGCCTTCCCCATAGGGTCCCTATGTTTAACTATGTTTCCCGCTGGCGGCCATCTTGGATGAGATGAGAACCTGCTGGACATCTGTAGAAATTGTAGTCCTCGATAAGCTTAACACTTTTGCAATTCAAACTAAACCTCTATCACAAATAGTTTTTGAAATAAAAGTAAAAACGTATAAAAATCATGAAAATTCAACAAAAAAGGGGCTATAACTCCTATATGGGCTGTTAGATTTTTTTCAAAATTGCAGGACATTTTTGTAATTTAAACTTTACACCTATCTGCTATCATTTTCAATATATAAGACGAAAAGTAACAAAAAAACAGAAATTTTGCAGAAAAAGGGCAATAACTCCAAGACCGATTATCGGATATTCTCCAAAATTGCAGTGTGGGTAGATCTCATCAGGCTGATCACTTTTACCCCCCATGTCAGATTTTTGATATCTTGAACAGTTTTTGAGACAGAAATTTACCCCTATGTTCTATTTTTAGTAACAGCGGCCATGTTGTTTGGTCTACGTACATAAAAATCACAAACTTTAAAGTGCATACCCTGGTAATGATTCAGGCCAAGTTTGGTTAATATTGGCCCAGTAGTTTCAGAGGAGAAGATCGTTGAATAAAAGTTAACGGATGGATGGACGACAGACGCCGAGTGATGGCAAAAGCTCACATGGCCTATTGCCAGGTGAGCTAATAAAATTTATTTGATAGTTTCATATAAATCAAAATATGTATTCACTACAAATTTTCAAAGTACCTTCAAACAGGAAGTTGATCAAGTGAAGTTACAAACTAGAGGCTCTCAAGAGCCTGTATCGCTCACCTGGCTCTCAGATGCCACAATCATGGTAACATTGTAAGTTATACATTTGATCTTCAGTCTCAAACTTAAGTACCTCGAACACCACCAATATCTTGAACAGTATTTAAAGTCTGATCATGTTTTACTACATTTCTTTGTTGGGCTTTTTTGACAAAAAAAAACGTTCTTGCTAAGGACCACTTTTGACACCAGTTTTGAAATCGAGACAGCAGCATCAAACAATTTTCAACATCAGTTTTGAAGTCGCAACATCAATATCTATTTGGACAAAAAAAACCTTCATTGAAATAGGACAATGTTGAAATTTCGCGGCTGTTTTGGTGGCCATTTTGAAAATGGCTGTCAACAAATAATTTTTAACATTGGTTTTAAAGTTGCAACATCAATACCTATTTAGAAACCAAATTTCATTGAAATCAGACAATATTGAATTTCCACGCCTTTTTTAGCAGCCATTTTGAAAATGGCGGTCATCGAACAATTCTTAACATCAGTTTTGAAGTCGCAACATCAATACCAATTGGAAACAAAATTTTATTGAAATCAGACAATGTTGAATTTTCCCGCCTTTTTTGGCGGCCATTTTGAAAATGGCAGTCAACGAACAATTTTTAACATCAGTTTTGAAGATGCAACATCAAAACCTATTTGGAAACCAAATTTCATTAAAATCGGACAATGTTGAATTTTCCCACCTTTTGTGACGGCCATTTTAAAATGGTGGTCAACGAACAATTTTCAACACAGGTTTTAAAGTCGCAATATCAATATCTATTTGGAAACCAAATTTCATTGAAATCGGACAATGTTGAAATTTCCCGCCTTTTTTGGCGGCCATTTTGAAAATGGCAGTCAATGAACAATTTTCAACACCAGTTTTGAAGTTGCCACAACATGGCAAACATTTTATCAATTTACACTTAACTTTCATCTTCTATAGTTTTGGAAATAACAGACGAAAACAAGAGCTGTCGCCGAATGGCAGCCAAAGAAACCCCCCCTCATTGAACCCTGAATCGATATGGAAAAAGCAAAATTAAGTTGGTGTGGACACAATACAGGTGCAGACACAGTACAAGTGTGGACACAATAATATAATCTTCAAAAAAAAACTTTTCACAAGGGTTCCAATGAAAACACTCTGTCTAAATCAGACAAATATAAAATTCACCCTTTTCAGCCTATTTGACATTTTATACATCTATAGTGTTCTTCCTTTGTCTAAAGTTTCATCAAAATCCTTCAAGTGGATTAAGAGGAGTTGTGCGTAAGAGGTAACCCATACGTAGGGAATCAATGAAAACTCAAAGTTGAATTATCTCCCCTTCCTGGTTTCTGACAATAATTATATGCCTTCATGCACATCTCCATATGGCGTTCTTACTTCGTGTAACGTTTCATTAAATTCTTTCAAGTGGTTTAAGAGGAGTTGCACTTATGAGGTAACCAATACATGGGGAATCAACGAAAATTCGAAGTTCAATTTTCTCCCCTTCCTGGTTTTGAACAATAATTATATTTCTTCATGCACATCTCCATAAAGTGTCCTTCCTTTGTGTAAAGTTTCACCAAAATCCTTTAAGTGGTTTAAGAGGAGTTGCACTTACGAGGTAACCCATAAATAGGGGAACAACAAAAAGTCAAAGTCGGATTATCTCCCCTTCCTGGTTTTGAACAATAATTATATTCCTTCATGCACATCTCCTAATAGTGTTCTTACTTTGTGTGAAGTTTCATCAAATTCCTTCAAGTGGTTTAAGAGGAGTTGCGCTTACGAGGTAACCCATACATGGGGAATAAACAAATAGTCAATGTCCAATTATCTCCCTTCCTGGTTTCAGACAATAATTATATTTCTTCATGCACATCTCCATATAGTGTCCTTCCTTTGTGTAAAGTTTCATCAAAATCCTTTTAGTGGTTTAAGAGGAGTTGCGCTTACGAGGTAACCCATAAATAGGGAATCAACGAAAAGTCAAAGTCGGATTATCTCCCCTTCCTGGTTTCGGACAATAATATAATCCCTCATGCACATCTCCATATAGTGTCATTCCTTTGTGTAAAGTTTCATCAAAATCCTTCAAGTGGTTTAAGAGGAGTTGCGCTTACAAGAAGTGTGGACAGACGGACAGACGGACAGACGGACGGACAGACAGACAGGGTGATTCCTATATACCCCCCCAAACTTTCTTTGCGGGGGGGTATAAATACGAAAATTTACAAAAATTCAGTGAAAAAAGGGCAATAACTCCTACAAAGGTATACAGATTTTCTTCAAAATTTCAGGGTGGGTAGATCTTGATATGCTGAACATTTTTGCAATTTACACGTGACCTCTATTTGTTACACTTTTTGAAATAAAAAATAAAAAATGCTAAAATTCTGAAAATTTTACGGAAACAGGGCTATTACTATGAGATGGGTTTCCAGAATTTCTTCAAAAATTGCACTGTATGTAGATCTCATCATGCTGATCATTTTTACCCCATGTCAGATTTCTGATATCTGTAATGGTTTTCGAGTAACTTGCAAAAACAGCAATTTACCCCTATGTTCTATTTTTAGTAACAGCGGCCATGTTGTTTGGTCTACGCACAAACTTGAAAGTGCATACCCTGGTGATGATTCAGGCCAAGTTTGGTAAGTATTGGCCCAGTAGTTTCATTGGAGAAGATTTTTGAATAAAAGTTAACAGACGGACGACGGACGCCACATGATGGCAAAAGCTCACATGGCCTTTGGCCAGGTGAGCTAAAAACACTTACCACATACATGTACATACATGTATCATTTAAACAGAATAGCATACTCAATTTAAAATTAAAGTGCAGTCTGCACTGAGAGGTGGTTGGCTTTGTCAGCAATGAATATATCATGTGTCGATGACCTCGATCATATAAACTGTGATCTCAAATTCAGGGAAAACTTTGTATCAAAAGTTGGGAACAATTTATTCTCACAATTCAATAAACATAATTCTAAGTAACCAAAGCGCTAATAGAAAGTAGAATGCCTTCAAAGATGCAAGTGTGATTGCATGTTGGCATCAGCCAGTTGCACGAACCACTTCGAAATTTATGTGTCTCAAAATATATCCAAAACTCAGTCTGATAAACATGTACTTTTGATGCTATTATTCTTATAAATAACCATCATTCGATGTTTTCAGTTATGCTAAATTCTCCTACATGACTGCTTCAGTTCGAATTTTCCTGCTCTTTAAGGAAAAGTCCCAAACATGATTAAAATCAAACCATTCAACATATGTTGAATATGAAAATTTATCCAAGGGGTCAGAACCACTTTAAACTTCACATATCGATAGAGAAAAGGATGAAAGCCATAAGCACAGTTTTACAATAATTATTAATACATTAAAACTTTACCTTCCACCTTTACATCATCTACATCTAGATTCTGTACTTCAAAACTGTCTCTCTGATCTAACAGTTCACTACACATTGCTAAAGAAATATCATTACATCAAGTTTTTATTTGTTTCCTTATTCAGAACAAAATTTAAGATGAGGTGCATACATACAATGTATATTTTCACTTATGGAAAATAATTTACCACAGACTGAACCAACACCTACTAATGTCTCTTCTCGGTAGAGCTTACTGAAGTGGATACCGATGGTATGCAGGGTTGTCATTTAATTAAAACAAAATTAAATACCATAATGACAACAACACTTTAGTAAACTGCAGGAACTTTATTCATCGACATGTTTCGCCCTAAACAGGCGTCATCAGGACAAGGTACAATGTGAAAATGCTTGCCTGAAGTACAGCTTGATGGTATCAAAATTTAAACATCATAATACAAGAAAATAATGTTCTGTTGCCAGACTGAGTGTACAAAAATAGTGTTTCATCTAACGTCACAGTTCAATGATGGCAACGTTCTATTTATAGAAATTACCTGTGATCAAAATACATTTAACAAGATGTAAAATATGTTTCAGAAACAGTGAACAAATTACAAAAAAATGTTTTAGCAGTACTGTAAATTTGTAGTTTTTTCTCAAGTCTATCCAAGGTGGACATCCTTCCTCGTTCCTACCACTTCAGTTGGCTTCCCCCTGCTGGAGCCGGACAGAAGGGGTACTGCTCCCAACGCGAAACATGTCGACGAATAAAGTTTCTGCAGTTTACTAAAGTGTTGTTGTCATTATGGTATTTAATTTACTTATGGAAAATGTGACACTTTTTTTATAAAATAATACAATTTCTCAATCCTTATATAATATCATTAAGTTCTGGTCTTCAGCAGCTCAGCTTAAGCATTTGAAAAAATAGTAATGGTGCATTACATGATATTCCAAACGCTTCATAAAATTTTAAAGTTCAAAAGGAATAACTCCAAAACCATATGTACCGCTGAAAACAATATTAGACTTGACCAGTGTTTTGCGGATGGACGGACGGACAGACAGACGGAAGGACACACGACTGAGGGTATCATGTAATACCTTGCCACTAAGTGTGGCAGGGTATAAAATTTTTTTTTAAATATTTTTTAACTAACTAGGTCAATATTGATAAGAAACAGTGGTCATCAGAAAAAAATGAACTTTTTACTTTAGCAATCCAACATCAGGGCTTAAGTCAGCATTAATTTACAAGGAAAACAATCAACATTTGACAAATAATTCCTAGTATTTATTCATAAATGTGTTATCTTTTCCATAACCTAAACTCATTCTGAATATCTACCCTTTGTCCAATGTGACAATCTTCCACCTATTTTATCACAAAGAAAAAGACCACTGGCTTGTCACTAAGGGCTGTTCCAGAAAAGTTGGTCTGGGACCCTTTGAAGGCACTTTATATAAATTGCTGTTGGTGGTTGTGTTTTCTTCATCCTTTTGTATTGTACATATGGGGAAGAATTCTATGGGTGGTGGGGGTCAATAAAAAGTGCCTTCAAACCCCCCATGTCATTTTTTCTGGAACAGCCCTAAAGCTAGTCTGAGTCAAGTGCACTTAAGCTCTTTCTAATTTCATCCATCAACTTAAAAAACACCAATTAGGGATGTAAATTTCATTTTATTGAAAAATATTGAATAAAATTTTCAAACTTCTTGCTTTAGTTAGTATTGTTATTCTAACTAAAGGAAAAAAATCAAA
>MJUU01045115.1:0-16342 GCA_002080025.1 Modiolus philippinarum
GGGTTTCTCTTATCCGCAACTCCTCCTAAACCACTTGATGGAATTTAAGGAAACTTGCACAGATTTAACCTTGCAACTTGTAGATGTGCACCATATATTTTGTTTTTCAATTTTTTTTTTTTAAAATGTGTTTTTCAAATATTTACATTGGATACTGTAGGAAGGGGGTGGGTTTCTCTTATCCGCAACTCCTCCTAAACCACTTGATGGAATTTAATGAAACTTGCACAGATTTTACCTTGTAATTTGTAGATGTGCACCATATATTTTGTTTTTCAAAAAAATTATTTTGAAAAAAAAATGTGTTTTCAAATATTTACATAGGATACTGTAGGAAGGGGGTGGGTTTCTCTTATCTGCGACTCCTTCTAAACCCATTGATGGAATTTAACGAAACTTTACGAGAGTTTACCTTGCAACTTGTAGATGTGCACCATATATTTTGTTTTTCAAAAAAATTATTTAAAAAAAAGTGTTTTTCAAATATTTACATAGGATACTGTAGGAAGGGGGTGGGTTTCTCTCATCTGCGACTCCTCCTAAACCACATGATAGAGATCAATCAAACTTACTTTAATTTTTTCCTTATTTGCGACTCCTCCCAAACCACTTGAAGGAATTTAATGAAACTTGCACAGATTTTACCTTGTAACTTGTAGATGTGCAACATATATTTTGTTTTTCAAAAAAATTATTTTGTAAAGAAAAATGTGTTTTTCAAATATTTACATAGGATACTGTAGGAAGGGGGTGGGTTTCTCTTAACTGCAACTCCTCCTAAACCACTTGATGGAATTCAACGAAACTTCCACAGATTTTACCTTGCAACTTGTAGATGTGCACCATATATTTTGTTTTTCAAAATTTTTTTTTTTTAAAATGTGTTTTTCAAATATTTACATTGGATACTGTAGGATGGGGGTGGGTTTCTCTTATCCGCAACTCCTCCTAAACCACTTGATGGAATTTAACGAAACTTGCACAGATTTTACCTTGTAATTTGTAGATGTGCACCATATATTTTGTTTTTCAAAAAAAATATTTAAAAAAAATGTGTAAGACAAATATTTACATAGGATACTGTAGGAAGGGGGTGGGTTTCTCTTATCTGCGACTCCTCCTAAACCACATGATAGAGTTCAATCAAACTTACTTTAATTTTTTCCTTATTTACCATAGATATGCACCAGCTATTTTTTTTTCAGAAAAAATGATTTTTTGAGCAAAAAATGTCCTTTCCACATTTCCCATAGGATACTATAGAATTTCATGAAACTTTCACAGAACCTTTATAGTCTCACTATGTACTTGTTGATCTCCTATTTTATATTTTACCAGATGAATAGGATTGTTCACGGATTTTGGAAACAGAGGCATACCTTATGACCTTCACTCACAATACTTCTAGTTCAGTACTTACAGTAATATATATAAAATCATAACATGTATATCGCAGGCGACACAAGTCTTCCATGGAAGACTCACATCTAAGTATTTTTGAAATGATTTAAGTTCATTTAGCCTCAAAATCGAGAAAATATGAAGTAAATCCCACATGAGAGCTGCATATGACTTTGAACCTTCATCTTTTGGGGTACTTGAGTAATGGCAGTACCAGACTTTCTGCTGTGCTTAANNNGGGGGGGGGGGGGGGTTGTGAACTGAATTTTTTCATTCTTTCATTCTGTAGTAAAGTGTTACATTCTTTCATTCTGTAGTAAAGTGTTCCCTGGTTGTATTTTTCCAAGTTATTTTGAACACATATTTGCACCTCCTCATTTTGAGAGTTATGTCAATTTAATATCATTTGGGTTTAGGGAAAAAATTTCACCTTAGTGATTGTACAAAAGCACTTTAAATATTATTATTTCAAAGTATTTTATGTACATGTTTATAAATGAAAAGATCTATTATTTTTTCAGGTAACTATTCTCTTCAAATAAATGCAGAAAATTATCTCTCCAAAATGTTCATAACTAAAAGAACAAGGTACATAGCATAATACAATTTCAGGGAAAAAAAGGGAACTATTTCTCTAATGGTCAATCTACTGTCTTTTATTATTTCATTACTAAGTCATTATTGAAAAATCATTTAGAATTAAATTCTGGACCAAGGAAGGAGATTTTTTCCTTAGGTAATTTAATCAAGGTGATTGAAAACAGTGACACAAGTCTGATACACACTTATACAATAGGTATTGCTTGAATGTAAAGCTTCAGTTCATCTTTCAACAAAGGAAAAATTTTGCTCAATCACCTAACAATACTAGGGTATTTATGTTGTGTATGGCAAAAAAACAATTTCTAAAAGTATGGTTGCCATGTAGAGTTCCAAAAAATAAGTGGTCCTTGAGACTTTCAGGAAATTTACTGACATTGGAATCTAAAATTTTGAAATCCAATTTGTGAAAATATTTATCCTAATTAAAACAACTTCTAAAAGTATGCTTGCTATGTAGGATTCCAAAAAAAATAAGTGGTCTTTGAGACTTTCAAAAATTTACCAAAATTGGAACCAAATATTTTTGAAATCCAATCATGCCAATAGGTAAAAATGTTTGTTTTAATCAAATCAAATTCCTAAAGTATGGTGCTAGGTAGAATACCAACAAATAAGTGGTCTTTGAGACTTGCAGGAAATTTATCAAAATTGAACATGTGTTGAAATGAAATATTTTTGAAATCCAATTGCTAAAATGTTTCTCCTAATGCGAACGAATTCTAAAATTTCACTGTACATTGCCCTCATTATAATATACAAAGACAACAATTTACAGAGCCAATTTTTTTAGACCCCTTAATTTCATTTGATCACTTACTGTTTTGATTTCCCGAGTTAAACTAAGAAATTTTCTTGGCAGTGCAATCCTTCATCTTAAACACCAAACCTTTTGAACGGTTTTAGTATTGCGTACACATTTATTTGAACTCACCATTGTTTTTCTTTTTCTTTTTCACCTCTTCACCCCGTAATTGCATGTGCTCATTAACCCTTATTTTTTTTCTTCAGTTTATATGTAATTTTGATTAATCTTATTTCATCTACTAATGTTATGTATTTCAATGTTGACTAAATTTTCACTTTGGTCCATAATATAAATAAAGTTTAAACAAATTATAACTTAGGTAATTTGATTTTGACATGTAGTCCATAGATATCAATAAACTTTCAGGATTTTATTCCGGTTCCAAATTTGGTAAATTCCTGAAAATGTCCGAGACTTAACAATTTTTGAAATTTTTGCATTCAATCAATTTTTTAGCAATTTTTCATACCGGACGTAATTCTGAAACTTCAGAATAAAAAATATGGTTCCAATTTCTGTACATTTCCTGCAACTCTCAAAGACAGGCAGTATTGGGGTATTCTTGTTAGCAACCATGCTTTTTGAGTGAATTTTAGTTAAAATGAAAATTTTCAATGCTGAGATTTCAAAAATTTTGATTCCAATTTTGGTAAATTTCCTGATACTCTTAAACTGAGTCAAAGACAAGCAATTTTTTGAAATTCTTGTTAGCAATCATGCTTTTGGATGAATTTTTGTCAAAACTAATATTGCCAATGGTTAGACTTTCGTGAAATTTGCCAAAATTTGAATTGGAATATTTTTGAAATCCAATTGGTGCAAATGTTAGTCCTAATTGAAACAAATTTGAAGAGTATGGTTGCCATGTAGAAATCCCAAAAATAAGTGGTCTTTGAGATTTTCAGGAAATTTACCATGTTTGGAATCAAATATTTTCGAAATTTAATTAGTGAAAATGTTTTTTTTTGTAATCAAACCAATTTCTAAAAGTATGGTTGCTATGTAGAATTCCAAAAAATAATGGTCCTTAAGACTTTCAGGTAATTTACCGACAATGGAATCTAAAATTTTGAAATCCAATTGGTGAAAATGTTTGTCCTAATTGAAACAACTTCTAAAAGTATGCTTGCTATGTAGGATTCCAAAAAATAAGTGGTCTTTGAGACTTTCATGTAATTTACCAAAATTGGAACCGAATATTTCTGAAATCCAATGGGTAAAAATGTTTGTTCTAATCAAAACCAATTCCAAAAGTATGGTGCTAGGTAGAATACCAACAAATAAGTGGTCTTTGAGACTTGCAGGAAATTTACCAAAATTGAACATGTGTTGAAATCAAATATTTTTAAAATCTAATTGCTAAAATGTTTCTCCTAATGCAAACAAATTCTAAAAGTATGGTGCTAGGTAAAATTCCAAAAAATAAGTGGTCGTTGAGATTTTTAGGAAATTTACCAAGCTTGGAATCAAATATTTTGGAAATTTAATTAGTGAAAATGTTTGTTGTAATTAAAACAAATTCTAAAAGTATGGTTGGTATGTAGAATTTCAAAACAATAAGCGGTCTTTGAGACTTTCAGGAAATTTACCAATATTTGAATCTAAAATTTTGAAATCCAATTGGGGAAATATTCGTTCTAATTGAAACAACTTCTAAAAATATGCTTGCTATATTGAATTAAAAAAAATAGAGGTCTTTGAGACTTTCATGAAATTTACCAAAATTGGAACCAAATATTTTTTGAAATGCAATAGGTAAATTTGTTTGTCCTAATCAAAACAAATTCCAAAAGTATGGTGCTAAGTAGAATTTCCCAAAATAAGTGGTCTTTGAGACTTGCAGGAAATTCACCAAAATTGGAATCAAATATTTTTGAAATCCAACTGGTAAAAATGTTTGTTCTACTTGCAGCAAATTCTAAAAGTATGATTGGTAGAGAGAGTTCCAAAAATAAGTGGTCTTTGAACTGGCATGAAATTCACCAAAATTGGAATAAAATATTTTTGAAATCCAATTGCTAAAATTTTTCTCCTAATCAAACAAATTCTAAAAGTATTGTTCTAGGTAGATTTCCCAAAAATAAGTTGTCTGAGACTTGCAGGAAATTTACCAAAATTGGAATCAAATACTGTGCAAGTACTTTTATTCGTGGACATCAATTTTCGTGGTTTTCATAAATATCACTATTTCGTGGGTTCTTAAATTCGTGGTTTTAAATTTCATGCATTAAAACTCTGTGGAAAAATGAATTTCGTTGGGAAGTTAATTTCGTGGTTTAAGCGAACCTCGAAATCAACGAAAATTGGAACCCAACGAACAATAGTACATTCACAGTATTTTTGAAATCCAATTGGTAAAAGTTTGTTCTACTTGAAACAAATTATGAAAGTATGGTTGCTAGAATGAATTCCGAAGAAGTAAGCGGTCTTTGCGACTTGCAGGAAATTTACCAAAATTGAGATCAAATTTTTTTGAAATCCAATTACTAAAATGTTTTCCTAATCCAAACAATTTCTAAAAGTATGGTGCTAGGTAGAGTTCCAAAAAATAAGTGGTCTTTTAGACTTTCCGGAAATTTACCAAAATTTGAATTGGAGTATTTTTTAAATCCAACTGGTGCAATTGTTAGTCCTAATGGAAACAAATTTAAAGAGTATGGTTGCCGTATAGAATTTGCAAAAAAAAGTGGTCTTTCAGACTTGCAGGAAATTTACCAAAATTGGAATCAAATATTTTTGAAATCCAATTGGTAAAAATGTATGTTCTGCTGGAAACAAATTCTAAAAGTATGGTTGCTAGAGAGAATTCCAAAAAAAAAAAATAAGTGGTCTTTGAGACTTGCATTAAATTTACCAAAATTGGGATCAAATATTTTTGAAATCTGATAGGTAAAAATGTTTGTTCTACTTGAAACAAATTCTTAAAGTATGGTTGCTAGAGAGAATTCCAAAAATATGTGGTCTTTGAAACTTGCAGGAAATTAACCAAAATTTGAATCAAATTTTTTGAAATCCAATTGGTAAAAAAGTTTGTTCTACTTGAAACAAATTATAAAAGTATGGTTGCTAGAGAGAATTCCAAAAACAAAGTGGTCATTGAGACTTGCAGGGAGTTACCAAACTTGGAAACACAATTTTTTCGAAATATGTGAAATTTTCATTTTTCATCAGATGTCAATAGGATTTTTTCTTTGAATTCCTCATGTTGTAAGTTTTAGGTAGTATGTCAACAGATTTGGTGTAGTTGCTGCCATTTCCGAGCTATAAGGGGTCATAGGGGTCAATATTGCAATATTCAAAATATTATTTTGTATTGGATTTTAATGGGGTTTAACTATATTGTAATGTTTAAGTAGTATGTTGACCAATTTTATGTACCTCTAAAAGGGTCAAAAGCTAATTGTGCAAATACCTTAAATTTTTTATATTTCTAATAACATCATGAACATATAAATGGAATTTTTATACCCCCGCTCCCTATCGGGGATAGGGGGTATACTGTTTTCAGTCTGTGTGCGTGCGTGTGTGTGTCTGTGTGTGTGTGGGTCCGTCCGTAACACATTTTCGTCGCATTTATCTCAGCAATGGTAAATGGTACAAATCTGAAATTTTGTCAAAAGCTTTGTATAATCAGGCCATATTGCGGGATGCATTTTTGGACCAATCAGAATACTACTGCCTGTTTACCAACTTTGGTCAATTTTGACACATGTAGCATTATAGAGTGAATTTTCGTCAAAGTTTTCTCTGTAATGGTAAATGATACAAAGCTGTAATTTTATCAGAAGCTTTACATCGTCATGCCATATTGCGGGATGCGTTTTCTAGTTCTCAGTCAACATATTTTGTGTATAGCTCTTACAGTTTCTGATCTATAAGGAATCAAAAGGGCTAAATAGATTTTTGTCTAGTTTGTGTCCAGCTAATTACTGTGTCAAACTCTTTACAGTGTCCACATTCAGTTTATTGCACTTATTCAAAGTTCAGTGGTTGATATGCAGCAGTCGTATCATGCTGCGCTCGCCGTAGCCCTTATTGCCTAAAGGGAGTATGAGCTTCAGTTTTCAGGAGAATGTGATATGCTTAGGTTTTAACCATACAAACAGGGTTAAATACTTATGCATGTGAATTGTATTTTCGCGGTCATACATGTATGTCACTTTAAATTGACTATGGATTAGATATGTACAAAATTGTATCAACTTCCAATTACATTATTTTCATAAGTTTAAAGTCATATAAGTAGCTAATGGAAATTGAAGGAAAACCGTAGAGAGAACTGTTTCTAATTAAATTTTTTTCATTCCATATCACATATTCTAACATTAATTTCAAAATTTCGCTGATGTTGTTCTTTTTAACAAATTTTACTTTAGGCAGGAGTTTTCATTCTAATTACAATTTTACTCATACTATTGAAACCTCTGCATACCGGTATTTAAATTGTTATACTAAGTCTGACTGACCCCTTTATTATGATTTGAATAATTTAATGATATGAACATCATTTATATTAAGCTACAAATCTTTATATTGCAGGACATTCTTATTCAACTAAAGAAACAAGCCCTGGATAAGAAAATAACTGAATCTGAAAGTATATCCACTTATGGACATGACAATTCTTCAATGATGAAATACAGAAGATACATAAACACAGCGCTATGGGTGTAAATACCATAATTAAATCTTAGACTATAGGGTTTGAATATGTTGATGTCAATTTTACCAAGGCACAAATCACGGAAAATACAAACCCTCAAATGAAATCTGCAGAAAGTACAGGGCAAAGTCAGTGTCAAGATATGCCACTGCTGGACAGAAATGGTAAATATATGTGAAAGTTTTTGGATGAAAAGGACATTCAATTCAAACAAAATGACGAAATTGTTATTTTTTATGTAGGGAAATACCATACTTGAGATAAAGCATGAAAATTCACTAAAATAATGTTAGTTGTGGGCCCACCAAAAATTGGTAGCACAACGATGCTATCCAAGAGAAGAAAAAAAATCTGCTCACAATAAGAGTTGCCCAAGTACCCTTTCTCTACTAAATGTTTTTAGAGTAATGTGCAAAAAGGTACAAATTAAGACATTTTTAATATATTTATTTGTACATATAGAGATTAAAACATCTTAAAAAAGGGTAGCACCTGTAAAATATTATTTTCAGAAGTTTTTGTCTTATCTTAATTTCTGTTCATAAGCAAAAAAGAATTTTTCAAAAGCGTTTTGTCTTTATGTTTATACATTGTAATAGCATTTAAACTCCTTATAATTTTATACATGTATAAGCAAATTACCTCTTCTGTTGTATATTCTGTATGAAAAAAAATGTTTCAAAAAGGAGAAAGGGATTGAGCATAACATGATTTTTGGTCCTGTAATACACACAATACTAAGTGTGATTGCACAATGGAATAGCTGTAAATTTTACGCAATACTCAAACATGCCATAATGTACAAGTGTATAGATTTACAGATGAAACCCATTAAACCCACTCCTCTACCTTAAGTACATTCTATATAATTAATTTCTGGATTATTCAATGAGTAAATAAGAAAAACTAGATATTTTTCTTACAAATCTTAAATAAAACTACTCTTGAAAAAAAATTTTCAGTACCTATTGTATAAGTCTTCAGATAATTGGCTACTTTGTAGATTTTATTAGGTTGAAAGAAGTGAATATTATAATGATTATGCAAAGCTTTTTTCGGTGAATTTTTGTTGAATAATCCAGAATCATTTGATTTGCTTTCTTAACAGGACAAACAGACAGAGTCCACATGAAAAACCGGACTGGTACTTCAGGTCACATGGACATCATGGATGCAGATGTCGACTCTCCTTCTTATGGTCAAAGTGATTTGGAAATGTATATTGTAAATTGTGCTGAAGAGGAGTTAAAGCAGAAAAATGATGCAGAAGTACCAGTTATTCATAGTGAAGGTCGAATTCAAGACGATAATACGAAAAATAGAATTGAAAGTATTCTACATATGCCAATGACTGTAAAGAAAACATTTCCACAACATGACAGCACTAGTTTTAGTATAAAATCGAAATTGTTGGAAGGAAGTGTTGCTTGGAAGCCATACATATGTTCGTTGTGTGGCAAATGTTATAGTTTAAATAGTAACTTAACCATACACATGAGAAAACACACGGGCGAGAGACCGCATGTTTGTCCTACATGTGGGGCAGATTTCAACCGAAAGTGTGACCTTAATAGACATATCAAAGTACATACAGGTGCGAAAGAATATGTCTGTACAGAATGTGGAAAGGAATTTCTACAAAGATGTCACCTGCTGGACCACATCAGAGTGCATAATGGAGAAAGATATATGAAAAAATATGCTGAAACACCTAATAGTATTAACAACACTTGTGATATAGAATCAAGTTGCAAAATTGACTTGAATATACAAGATTCTGCACAAAGAGATAGCAGTTGTGAATCCATGTTAAAAAATCGTGAGGATTTAAAGTCAAATTACAGATTTAAGAACATTACAGATTATTCTATCAAAGAAACAAATTTTAAAGACTCCATACGACCAGTTAATGAAAATAGCATTATAGATAAACCCACAGAATATTTTGTCATGCAGCATGATGAGGACTGTAGAAATAAATGCGAATCAGAGGAAGACAGTATAACTGCTAATAGCTTAAAATCCAATGATAATGCTCATAGTGCAGCTGTGCAAACATCTGAACATACATGTATAAGCAGAATCACACAGTCTACCATGTCTACTGGAGATGAAAGTTCCATAAAATCCCCTCAAGATCAAGATGCAGAGCAGTCTCATAATGACACCAATATTTTAACTTCCTTTGATCATCAAAGTCTGATGCAGACTCTTAAAGGATCTAGCGACTCACAAATGCTTGAACACCAATCTATCATATCTCAAAAAGACATCAATGTCTTGCAAGCATCTATAGTTGAAAGCATTATGCAGTCTTATAAAGACACAATTGTTGTAGAGACGACTGAACTGCAAAGCTTCATTCAATCTCGGAAAGATAACAATGGTTTTGAAACAACTTTGCATGAGGACCTCACAAATCCTAATAAAGGCAACTCTTCATTACACGAAGGCATCAAGCAAACTCAAAGAGATGACAGTAATTTACAAGCTTCTGAACAGCAAAGTTTAGAAGACATCAACAGTTTTAGATCACAAAACAAATATAATTCTATCAGTAATTGTCCGGGAGATAATAATAACCAGAATGGATTAATCAGCAAACATGGCTCACAGCAGCTAGAAATTAATGAAAATGAAGGAAGAACATACAAATGCAGCATATGTAAGGAATTATTCTTAGGCTCTGTCTTCTTAGAAAGTCACATGAGGAAACATTATGAGAAAAAGTCTTATAATTGCTTTACTTGTAATTACAAGTGTATCGATGAAATAGATTTGCAAAATCATATGAAATCTCATGGCGTGGTGATGACCAATGTATGTGTTACATGTGGAAAAAGGTGCATAGATGCAGACGCTTTGGCTATGCACACAAAAGAACACACCGGTAAAAAACCCTACTTGTGTACAATTTGCGGTAAAGGATTTTCTCAAAGTGGAAACTTAATCCAACATATTAGGTTGCATACTGGAGATAAGCCCTATATGTGCTTAACATGTGGTAAAAAGTTTACTCATAATGGCAATCTTAGACAACATGAACGGATACACATGAAGGTGAAACCTTACACGTGCTTCACGTGTGGTAAAGGGTTCAATCACAAGTCTCATTTAACTGACCATCTGAATGTTCATAAAGGAGAAAAGCCTTATGTTTGTTTAAGTTGTGGCAAAGGTTTTACCCACAGTGCTAACTTAAGGCAACATATGAAAGTACATAATGGCAGCAAACCGTATGTGTGTAGCACATGTGGAAAGGAATTTTCTCAAAGTTCTAACCTTAAAACACATCAAAGAATTCACACGGGAGAAATGCCCTTTTCATGCGATAAATGTGGAAAGGAATTTAGCAATGGCGGCAATTATCAAAAACACATGAAAGCACACCATTCCTGAATGGTAAAGCACTGGGTTTAGAGTAGTGAATTCATTTGCCGATGATATGATGAATAATTGTTTGTTTAACATGATTTCATTCATACACATACTGCCATTCATAAAACAGAATTCATATAAACATTGATTGACAGCCTAGCGGTGGCACTCAACAAAAACACATGAAAAACACCATTCCTGAATTGTAAAGAACTGTATAAGGTGCCAAAATTACAACTTTTCAAAATATGTAAGATTTTTATTTCTCTTCGGATTTCATTGGGATTTGTTTTTATGGATTCCTCTAGATGTAAGATTTCATTTCGGACTCGACAGATTTTGCGTAGCTCTTACCATTTCCTGGCTAGAGGGATCAACAGGGATTTTTATACCCCACGCAACGAAGTTGATGAGGGTATATAGTATGTGACTGGTCCGTCAGTCCGTCCGTCCGTCCATCCATCCGTCTGTCATCAAGTGGGTACACCATTTGTCCGGATATCTCCTCCTACAGTTTTTATTTTGCAGGTTGATTGTGCATATATCAAAGATGTGCATGCTACTTGGATTTTGATTTTTGATCATTTTTGACAAAAATGCACATTGATGAACTTGGTCATTTTGAGCATAATATTGCTTTAATAGGGTACATCATTTGTCCAGATGACTCCTCCTACCGTTTTCAGATAGGAAGTTTTTATTTTGCAGATTGATTGTATCTATATCAAAGATGTGCATGCTACTTGGATTTTGATTTTTGCTTATTGTTTACAAAAACATGCACTTTTGAACGTAGTCATTATTTGGCGAGATAATGCTTATAGGGTACATCATTTTTTCCGGATAACTCCTCCTACAGTTTTTAAGTAAGGATGTTTTTATTTTGCAGATTGATTGTGCATACATTGAAGATGTGCATGCTAATTGAATTTGGATTTTTGCCATTTTTTTACAAAAATATGCATTGTTGAACTTTGTCATTTTTAGACAAGATAATGCTTATTAACTTAGTCATGTTTAGGCGAGATAATGCTTATATGGTACATTATTTGCCTGCATAAATCCTCCTACAGTATTTTATAGGATGATTGTGCATCTGTTAGGGGTGTGAAAACTACTCGAATTTCTAATTGTTTTTTTTTATCTTCATAAGTTTGTGTCCAGCTAATTATTGTGTCAATTTACTGTGTACTCATTCACCTAAAATTTAACTTGTTCAAATTTCAGTGGTCGACATGCTGCATTCATATCATGCTGCGAATGGCGTAGCCCTTTATTTCCAAATGTTTTTTCCTTTCTATAAATAAGCTAATTTGAAGATATTGTACTGTTGAGACAGATTTAATTAAAACAAATGGTATTGCAATATGTTTACTGTTTCGACAAATATGTCTCTTGCAGATCAGTAAGAACATAAGAAGAACAGCAAAAGATAATTGAAGACTCTTGAGATCTTGTAACAGATCTAGAAATGATGAGAAAGGACCAATAGCAAATAAGTGCAAAGATTTTAACTATTTTATTTAAACATTATGGCTTTAAAATATCGTGTTTGGACAACTGCATTTTTGTCTATATCATGGAAAGCAAGACATAGGCATGCGAAGTACAGTACAGCCAGAGACTTACTGTGATGAATCACTGTGATAGACATATCACTCTGCTTATTGAAATGTATATATTTTATTTCCTGTTTAATCTATCAACATGCTTTCTTTTGCATTTAAAGTGATGCAGTTTACCACTTGATATACAAAAGAAATTATTTGGATAGATCAGTCAGGAAAAAAGATATATTGATTAAAAAAAATTAGAGTGATATGTCTATCACAGTGATTTATCATGGCAAGTCTCTGGCTGTACTGTATGATGTCGGCGACAGGGTTAACTTTGTGCTGACCAAGTCCTTCTTATCGGACATAAACTTATGTGACCTTGACCTCAATTTCATGGTTACATTAAGTTTCTCTGATGAAGTCAATTTCTCAATAATTATAAGTGGTAAAGTGATAGTATTTAGTATGTAGGTTGGTCTTTAGTACATGTCAGTCTGGCATAGGACTAAATAAATTTCACGGGTTAGTGGCCATGCTAACTTTCTCTGGTGAAATCTATTTCTCAATAACTATCGATATGTTGCATTTTGATGATCACGATAATATTTTATTTTAGCATGTATGTTAGACATGGGTAGTATGTGTCACTCTGGCATATGGCTTTCGTCCTTGACCTCAATTTCACGGTTTAATGGGCACGTTAAGTTTCTCTTCTTACATTCTAAAATAACAATAAGTGGTAGGTAGATAATATTTAGTATGTAGGGGTTGCTTTAGGGTAGTACATGTCAGTTAAGCATATGGTGACTTTTGTCCTTGACCTAAATTTTACAGCCTAGTGGCCATAGTGAGTTTCTTTTATTACGTCAATTTTTCAATTACTATAAGTAATATGTCAATGATATTCAGTATGCGAGTTGGTCTTTGGTAGTACATCATGTACATGTGAGTCTGGCATATGACCTGTCCTTGACCTCAATTTCATGGTCTAGTGGCTCGATCTTGGGTAGAACATGTCAGACTGGCAGGTGGATTTTGTCCGTGATCTTATTTTCATGGTTTAGTGAGCATGGTAAGATTCTCAGTATCTATTTTACGAAAGGATATGAAATACTGTAAATGAACATGAGACCATAACACATATGTTAACTCCAACTGCAATAATTTTAATGAACTGTATGGCCATTTCGGAAATTAATTCCTCACCAGCAGCACTAGAACCCATACAAGGAAATCCATAATTTCAAAAATGTTTAAAATGCATAAAACCAAACGAAATCCGAATAATCAGTAAAATCAAATATAGCTAAGGATAAAACTACGATGGAGTAAGTTAATCCTAAGGTTTTAGAATTTACATAAATTTAGATAAAAGTAATTGAACAAAGTGTACACATGAGATATTATCTCATGTACAAGTACACCATATCTAAGAAAAAGAAAGAGCATACATTTCAACCACGGGGAATTGTTTTACCAACTCCACACTGCAATAAAAGGCAATGTATTACATGTATTAGGGATATATCAATGATATTTTTTATGTAGGTTGATCTTTGGTAGTGCAAGACAGTCTGCCATATTACTTATGCCTGTGGCCTCAATTTCATGGTGTAGTGAGCATGTCTGGTTTTTATGATATTTTATGATTGATTTGTTGGTTAGAGTTTAACGTTCAGTGAGCAATATTTCAGTTATATTAGGACGAGAACAAGATAATGAAATTTTATGAAAGGATTTTATGTAGATTTGTATATGTATTAATGGTAGGTCAATGACATTTGATTGTTGGTTGGTCTTGGGTACTACATAATGTTCTGCTATATATGGCTTTCGTCAGTGACCCAAATACCACAGTCTAATGAGCATGCACAGATATGTACAATTCTACCTGAACGAAGGACAGATCATGCAAAATTTCAGTCTATGTGGCCAAATTTTCAGCGAACAGGACTGAATGTCAGAATTTACAGCTAGTTTAAGTATTGAAACAGTCGGTCCTGTGAATGTTTCTTCGGTCTGGCAATTTTTTATTATCTGCCTGACCGAATGTTCTGCAAGCCTTCGGGACTTTTGGATTTAGTCTGTATTCATGTTCAGTTTTTCTGATAGGTCGGTTAGATTTCACAACAATTTAGAGGCCAAGCAGAGACGGGAAAACATCTTTTAGGACCCATGCACTCTTGTTTGATAAGACTGACATTCCGGCAACAAGAGGCATCTGATCAATAGTTCTGAAATATCATTTTGATAAGTTGTGTCTTTCTTGATCGGGATTAGAAATAAGATATAATAGTTCATTTGTCTTCATTATCTCAAAACCAATAGTAGAAAAAAAATGGAAGCTCTGTTATTTAGGGAAACATCAATGATCACACAGACAACCCTCTTGCTGTTTTTCATACATAATGTTTGACAACAAATGTCAATAAGAAAAATCCTTTTCTACAGATAGACATCAGAACACTAGCAGTGTTATCCTTTTGGTTTGTTTCGTGGAGCTTGTCCGGTAGGACAACAGGTAGTCCCTCAATACCCTGCTTATTGTCTTGGACACAGAAAGTAAAAATAAAGTAAAACCATGCCAAAAGAATTCCGGAATCAACAATATTGTTCCCGTAAGTTTCAAATGGAGACCGTGCAATAGTCCGAAGGTCCATTAGTCCGAAGCATCATTGGTCCAAAGGTCCATTAGCCCGAAAGTCAATTTTCTAGGATATGTCTGATGACGGCACCAAATAAAGATATGAAATCATTGGCACATCCAGAGAGGGATTCCGAGGGTTTAATGATTCTAAAAAAAATTATTTCATGCAGGACTTCGGCAAAACAAGGAAAATCCCCCCAAAAAACGCCCCTTTTCTCGAAGCATTGGTCCGCTGGTAAAAGTATTGAAATGGATCAAATTTGAACGTTAAAGTGACCGTGTTTATGGCGCCATATTAGCGTGAAAAAATGAAAAACAGCCAATCAAAGATTGCGATCCCCCCGCTCCCCCTTTTTGGACCCCCTCCCCTTGTAAAAAAAGACAAGTGTTTTTGAAACTAAATTAATCATCGTAAATGTAAAACACCAAAAAGATATGGTTGCTAGGTAGAATTCCAAAGAAAAATGGGTCTTTGAGAATTTCAGGAACTTTACCAAAATTAGAATCAAAGATTTTTGCAACCTGGCTAATGAAAATCATCATTTTTACTGTAAGGAATTGAAAGAGATATGGTTACTTGGTAGAATTCCAAAAAATAATGAGTCTTTGAGAGTTTCAGGAAATTTACCAAACTTAGAATCAAAAATTTTTGCAATCTGACTATGGAAAATGATCACTGATACTATAAGGCATCAAAAAAGATATGGTTGCTAGGTAAAATTCCAAAAAGAATTCCAAAAAAATAATAGGTCTTTGAGAGTTTCAGGAAATTTACCACAATGAGAATCAAAGATTTTTGCAATCTGACTGTTGAAAATCATCATTGAAACTATAAGGCATCCAAAAAGATATGGTTGCTAGGTAGTAATTAGTCTTTGAGAGTTTCAGGAAATTTACCAAAATTAGAATCAAAGATTCTTGCAACCTGACAGTTGAAATTCATCCTTATAACTCTAAATAATTGAAAAAGATATGGTTGCTAGGTAGAATTCCAAATAATAATGGGTCTTTGAGAGTTTCAGGAACTTAACCAAAATTATAATAAAAGTTTTTGCAATCCGACCATTGAAAATGATTCTTAAATCTAAAAGGCATCAAAAAAGATATGGTTGCTAGGTAAAATTTCCAAAAATAATGGGTCTTTGGGAGTTTCAGGAAATTTACCAAAATTAGAATCAAAGATCCTTTCAACCTGACAGTTGAAATTCATCATTTTAACTCTAAATAATTGAAAAAGATATGGTTGCTAGGTAGAATTCCAAAAAATAATGGGTCTTTGAGAGTTTCAG